>VDFB02337641.1:0-270708 GCA_007258455.2 Sequoia sempervirens
ATTTGATCCCGAAAACTAGGAAGAGTTAGCTTTTGCAGTGTATGTTGTACTTGTAAATCCTTATTATGTTCATTTATCATAGGCCTTTTTTCATTTCTCAGCCCATTTGTCCTCTTTAAATTGCAGAAGTTTGTGAGGGACATTTTTTCCTAAATCTTTGGTGCAAGGGATCTATATTAATTGTATCAAGCCGTAATTTCATTTGCAATCGGATTTTACTCTTCCAACATAGGCAGTCCTTCTTCCCTTTGTAGGAAAGTTGGTCAAAAGAGTCTAGCTATGAAACAAATCATGGTCCTATTGCTGTTGTTGTTATTTGTGTTTGCTTAAGTACTTGTTATTAGTGTTTGCTTAAGTACTCCTTGACTAGTATGATTTTGGCTGGCTTTAAAGTTTTGCATGCCATTGTTTGTCAACTATTGTTGGCCTTGAATAAGGGCATTAAATTGTGTATCCTCCTTTTTTGTATTTGACATGACTCTCTTATAACCTCCCTCCATTTCAAAGTCTTCTATTTCTAGACCTTGGTGCTCTAGTTTTGCATTTTAATGTTCTAGTGAGCCTTTCTTCTTTCTCTTGGATAATTTCCAGTGTTACCTCAAGTTTCTTGGACAGGGACAGCGGGGGACGGCTATGTAAAATTATAGGGAAAATTTAAAAAATATAGGAAAATTTTAAATATTCATATGATAACATGGATAAGGCATGCATAATATAGATTATAGAACCTTAACATATAACATTTGTGTTCAACATTATGCCAATACTCAATACGCATTCAAAATTAACATACATGAATCATGAAACAACCTCCAAGTTATAATTTATAAACTTATATCAAATGCCCAAAGGGTACATTGCTGCCATATAGTTTTAAAGTTTGCTATGAAAATACAATATCGTATGTCAATAATGAATAAACAAAGAGCATTGCTGCCCCTAATCATCTCTCATAACCGCATCAAAATCAAAGTCATCCTCTAAGTCATTGCCACTATGATGGTCCTTCTCAACCAACAGAACCCTAACCAAATCCTTAGTTGTCTCCTCCTCATCTACCTGGGCCACATCCTCAGGATCAATATCCCATCGTAGAGCTGGACTCTGTTGATACTCGAGTCTGCCGATCCTGAAGCCGAAGAGCACTATGAACGGCCACTAGCTTCTCCGCTCGTCTAGAGGTAAGTCTATTCCTCTTGAGGGAGTGGATAAAGCTATACGTGGACCAATTCCTTTCTGCAGCAGAGGAATTGACAACCTGTGCAAGAAGGCGAGTAGCAAGTGCCTTCAACTGTAGTGTATCCCTCCCATGATAGGTCCACCATCCAATAGAGTTTGATTGAGCTAATATAGCTCTATTCAACCTCACCTGTGGTTTACTCAAGTTTGGGCCATTAAGATTTGCAAAGTCTAGGAATTGTGTCCGAAGTAGTGGAGTCTGCTCTGCTGGATAAATCTTTTCAATGGCACAAACGAGACCCATCTAAAACCTTAGGGTCATTTAGCTAAAATTTTCTACCAATACTTGAAGATTGCATACCGTTTTGGATTTAGAGCAAAGATACATATGAAGGTGTTCGTTGTATTATTCCATACCCTCTAGCGTCATAGCTAAGATTTCAATGTGTTGCTCATATAAATCCAAATTAGGATCCAGCCATGAAATAGTTGTGATCTTCCAAGCATCTTGTCAAATAATCTCATATATTTCTCAACAAGACTAGAGTTTGTATCGATATCCGGTGAGAGGCATCTACAATGATACAAATTGGAAATGAAGGGAGCAAATATATCACTGGAAATGCAAACAAAGGAAGTTCAAAATAATTGGTTGACAAGTTAATTGACATGTTAGAAACCAAAGTTTGGAACATTGGACAATAAATTAAAATATTAAAATTAGAAATTTAATAAAAAAAAAATCAGCCATCTAATATGTCTTACCTCACATTTATTTTTAAATTCGTCATCGAGGATCTTTTGTTTGATTGCCTTTCCTCAAGTAGAACTTGCATTAGGCCATCTAGTCTACTCTGCATTGACCATCATCAATTGTAGAGGCTCATGCACCTCAAGCATCCTCTCCAACAAGATGAAGTATGTGGCATATCTATATTCATTGATTCCAATGATTCATTAAAAAATTAAAATTTAAAACAAAGATCAGATTATAGATACAACTTGAAGTGGGAAACAAAATGAAGTGGCATACCTCATCTCAATAGGTTTGAGAAACTCCTTTGAAAATGTTCTGAAGAGAGCAAGTGAGGTGTGGTGATTGCAAATGAACATCTGAATATTTCTAGCTTCTGCCACCATTTGATTCACCCAATCCAACTTCCCTATGTCTTTCAATGCATTGTTCAATGCATGAACACAACATGGGGTCCAAAATATGTGTCTATAAGTACCCTCCACCATAAACCTAGCCGATTTGCACACACGTGCTAAATCGGTGATCACTTGCACCACATTTGCAGCCCCAACCTCCTCTATGGCATCTCAAAATGGAAAACTAGAAGTTTGCATCCTTATGTCTCACCTAACAATCTACATCTCTAAGAAAATAAGAACCAGCAGGGCATGTGACTATGACATTGATGAGTGGCCTACGTCTAACATCAGTCCACCCATCCATCACTTTATAGAGCACCCCGTCCTCATCCACGTTTGCCTCATCTCTTCCATTAACACATTAAATTTGGAGTACTCTCTGTCTAGGAGGGTGGTGCATAGCTTATGATCCCTAGGGGGTATGAATGAAGGACCAACGGAGGCTATGTCTTTCACCATTTGTTTGAAATAAGAGGAACGGACCACATGAAATGGGATTGCATGGGAAAAAATGAATTTGGCAATGGAAGATTCAATGGCTTCTCGTGCTTGGTTATTAAACATGGACTCAACTGAAGATGCCTTCCCACTACCACTCACCTTGCTCTTTCCTCTTGTGGCAACTCCACTACTACCAACAGTGGAAGGAATAGGATTAGGCATAGATGATTGTGAACTTGGGAAAGAAGGTGACCCACCTTGAACCCCACCATCCAACTCCATTTGAATTTTCTGGCACTCTAAAATAGTTCATCTGTCAATGCAGGACGCACTCTGACTCCATGGCCCACCTCACCAAAAAAACAAACCTAACTCTTGTGTAGCTGCCCCTAAATTCCTTTTCACAAATATGGCAAAACCACACCCTACTCCCCCTTGAATTTTTTTGTCTTTCACCCACGAGTGTAAGATATTGAAGGAATTTTTTTTTTGTTTAATGGGTGTTTTACATAGTGTTCCATGGTATTGGTATTGGTTGTTGAAGAGCATTGGATTGGGTTTCTTTGCTCTCCACTAACACCCCCACCACTTTCCCTTCTAGTTTGCGCTTCAACTTCACTATCACTCCCATCCCCTCCGCTGCTCGTTTAACATTTTAGGTCACAAGTTTCCCAAAATGCAAAAAAAAAATAAAAAAATCGAAGACCAATGCTTATGCAAAGGATTTTGCAGAAAAATGGAAGAAGAGTACATGCACGATTGGATTTCCCAACAACACTAATCTCCTCTCCTCCTTCAAAGTGCTGTCTTCTTCTTCAGTACAGCTTTTTTGCAGTATCTCCAAGGGCCTTGGCTTAACTCAAACAGACAAATTAAAGGTAGGTTAAAGAGGCCAGCACCCTCATAAAATTCAAAGCAGTAGGGGCCCATAGATGCCCATGTAGGAGGACAACTTTTATTTTGAGTTTTAAAGCACTTTAGACGTGGGGGATGGCTGGTCGTCCTCGGGATGATTGAGGGACGACTCAACCGTCCCTTGGCCATTCCCAGAATGGTTAGCCGTCACCCATCCGGTCAACGTTGTCCCCTCGTTTCGGGGACGGTTTCCTAGTTTGGGGCAAAAAAAGGGGATGGTCCTTCAACGTCCCCCAACCGTCCCCCTATGCTTGGGACGTCTTAGGGATAGGGACGGGGCATTTTAGGGGGGGACGTGTCCCCGGGTTTCCCTAAATTAATTTCTAAATTCTTAGCTTTTTGAATAGGTTGATAAGATCATGAACTCTAATACCATTGTAATGTCTTCAACTATATAATTTTTGATTTTTGACTGTGTTACCAGGTTTGCCCTTGGGAGGCCTGGTTCTGGTCTGGGTTCGATGTGGGTTCGGGTCCTGGTTTGGTCCCTTTGTGGGTCCGGCTAGGGTTCAATTTTTTGAGGCCTGGTTTGCCCATGCAGAACCCAGGTGAACCCGAGGAGAACCAAGTTCGAACCCGGGCGAACCCAAGGCGAACAGGCATGTTTGGGCGCCCACAAAGTGTTTTTTTTGTTTGCATTTTTTAATTATTTTTTGCAGTTTGACTTTGTGACACGCCCAAGGAAACCCTAAAAATGACCTCTAAAACACTTTAAACACCTAAACTACCTCAATTTCATGCATTTGTTTTGCAAACAAGCATTTTCATTCCAAGAGGTTGAGTTCTCATTTTTGCTTGTTGGATTGACAAAAGGAGTTGAAGATCGATCATTGAAGCTTCTACAAACGATTGTATTGCCATTCCTACAGATTTGCAAGTGTTCATTGGCTGCCACAAAGATTGTTTTAGGATATTTTTGCAAAGAGGTAAGTTTTTCTCATTTTTTTTGAGTTTTTTCATGCATTTTTTTGTTTTGCAAACTAGAAACTTTGTTTTGTTTCATTTTATGATTTATCTATGTTTTTTTGTTTCCATTCTTCTATGAATGTAAAAGAGCTAGGTTTCATAAGATTATTATATTTTGTTTTCATTCGAATCTTGAATGTGTTGTTTGCAAAACAAATTGCCATAGGAATCACAATGTCAATGGGTTTTACCTCCGGCTCCGTAGCTAAACCAAACTCAAAGTTCAAAACAAATCCAAATTCTCCTCTATGGAAGTATGTTGAAATGATAAGATAGATTCCAAGTGGTGGCGGTTACGTTTGGAAATGCAGTGGGTGTAAGTTACATATTCTAGTTCATACCATAGGGTGAAAGCACATTTGTGTGGCATAAGTGGAAAAGGCATCGCAACTTGCCCTGGAAAAGAAGGTGAACTTATTCCACTTGAGACAGTTGCAAAATACATTATGGAGCAAGACGCAACAGATCAATGGGAAGCCCAAAAAGGAAATCACCCTTTGTTAAAAAAAAAATCAAAGGGAATGCAGCCCCCATCTAATCCCAATATTGTGGTAGAAGACCAAACATTTGTGGCTACTCCGGATGCTCAAGCTCAAAGTGGACAACCAATTGCAAACAAGAGAACAAAGGGGCCTTTGGAACTTGCATTTCAAAATGAGAGTAGAGCCCTTGTCGACCAATGTGTAGCAAGATGCATATATGCCAATGGATTATCTTTTAATGTTGTTCGTTCTCCATATTGGAAAGAGATGTTGAGAACGGTTAATGAAGCTCCAAAAGGGTACAAGGGCCTGCGTTATGAGAAGGTGCGTTGCTCTTTATTGGAAAAGGAGGTATAGACTCAATGCTTGAGAAGATATATGATGGTAGACTCAATGCTTGAGAAGATCAAGTGCACCATTAATGCAAGAGAGCAAGACCCTGAAGAGACTTTCTTCAAACAAGTGCAAACAATTGTTGAAGAAAGATGGAACAAAATGACAACTCCATTACACCTTCTTGCCTTTGCATTGACTCCAAAATACTACAGTAGTCAGATTCTTTCAGTGCCAAGAAGGCTTCCTCCATATAGAGATTTAGAAGTGGCTGAAGGGTACAAGACAGCATTTGTGAGACTCTTCCCTGATCAAGATTTGCAAAGTGTATTCATGAATGAGTTCATTGATTTTGTGCACTCAAATGGTCTAGGTGTTGATGCTCTTCGTGATAGGTTCTTAAAGGATGCTCATAGTTGGTGGTACTTCCATGGACAATACTTCCAACATTTGCAGCCCCTTGCAATCAAAGTTTTATCACAAGTAAGTTTAATTAATTTTCATATTTTAGTTTTAAAAGTTTCATAATTTCATTTATAATTTAGTAATTTATAATTTTTTAATTGTTTACTTTGTCTTCATAGGTTGCTAGTTCATCCACATCTGAGGGGAATTGGAGCACATATTCTTTCATCCATTCAGTAAAGCTCAATAAATTGCTCTCAAAAAGAGCGGAGAACTTAGTATATGTGCATTCCAATTTGTGTCTCCTTTCACACAAACAATGTGACTACAAGGAAGGGGAGACGAAGTTGTGGAATATAGTGCTAGAGGATATTGACTTGGATGCTTCCACTTCCCACCATATTGCATATGAGGAGTCCGATATCCAATAGGAGCATGGGCACAATACTAGTGCTAGTGATAGTGCCATTGGCACTACTTGTGATTCATCTAGTCTTCCTACTTCATCTAATGTCAATGTTGACATTGATATGGATGAATATGATGATTAAAACTTTAAAAGTGTTGTAATATTGAACTTGAAGTTTGAACAATGAATATTTATCATGCATGTTTGAAAAATTAAATGTTTAAACTTTTAAATGATATTCAAGTTTATGGTGGTTTTGTTGTTTATATGATGTTATGTGATGTTCTAATCCTAATTCATGCTTCTAGGCTGCATATATATATCTATTATTTTTATACTAACAAACCCCCGAACTTGAACCTGAACCTGAACCGGAACCGGAACCGGAACCAGTAACTTAGATTTTTGACAATTACACAATGATTATGTATGAAACCTTAACATATTTTGATCACCAAGATCTCGGGATGGGTAGGGCGAGAGCATATGGTGAGAGGATAAGATAATATTAATTATCATGCTTGTTAGTGACAAGCCACTTGCCACACAACTTTATATTGTAATCACAAAATCTGAAAAATGATTTGAAATAGGCCCTTACAACAAGCCTTCGAAAACAAATGGAGAATATATAATAGCTCTATTAGAAAACTGTAGAGATTATCAATGCTAGAAATATACATATGCAATCTACCCGAAAGCAACAATAATCAATATAACTTCAAAAGCAGCCAAGGAATAAATTTGGAGGCTAGATAGAATACCAAGAATAATGTTGCAAATGGTATGGCAACTCCAACAAAGGTACAACAAGAATAATAAAGGTACAACTATCACAACAATAAAAATAGAACTATATAAAGAGGTATGGCCAGGCGAACAATGGTATGACAAAGCCAGTATTAAAATATTTGTCATTATCCACTAATAAAATATTTGGAAATCACCACAAATTGATATCAAATATAAAATTCATAAACTCACTAGAATTTGCAATCACCAAATTGGAATTGGAAAATAATTGCAAGCTCTTTGTGCAACTATGATTGTTGAATGAAACCACCATGAAGGATTGGAGGGTTTTTGTCTTCATGCAAGAAGATGAACAAAGTGTGATCTTAGAGAAAAGGGGTTTTCATTTCATAAAAATGGATGCTTTCTTCTATGCCTAGTCTCTCCTTTTATAAGCATCCTTTTAATTTTAAAATCATTTTTTTGCCTTATTCTAGAAATGTCTTGAAAATACCCTTTTAAAATGACATTACATTCACCCTATTTTCTTGACAGTTTTGATAATAAAAAATAAGTTGTCTTTTTATGAATATAATATAAAGTTACCTAGGACAACTTAAGTTAATTTAATAAATTATTTCCCTTACTTCACCTGTAGAAACCCCTGTTTCCGCTAACCTCTGATATCTGATTGTTTTTGTTTGTTTTGGTTTTTTTTTGTGATTTTTGTGCATAAATGATATAATGCGATTTTGCAAGAATTCAATATAAAATTCAAATAAAATCATACAACTCCGGAAATGATAGAAGCTATTGGAAATGCTGAAGCCAGACTATTTATTTATCTTCTGGAATTATTACAAAGAAGATCTAATAACATGCAATCAAAAAGGCAATGATCTTTCGATGTAAAAACCTGATTATTGCTGCCAGCTGAAAGATTACAAGTAATGGTACGGCTTCAATATAGACTGCTTCTCCCTCTGTCTGATGCTCCGGAGATGGTCCAGAGGTTGAGGCGCCCAGATGAAAGAAATCAAACAACCCAAACAGGAGGCGATTTGATCAAGGATGAAGAAGTACGACTTTATTTAAAGGTACGGCTCTGCTGCAGATTGGTACGGCTTTGTACAGCAGCAATTAATGAAATGGTACGGCCCCTTTTAGAATCTTCAGATCTTAATGAAAATATGCGCCTTGATGGAAGAAACTTCTCTGGATGAGTTACTAACCAAAAACCCTGAAGTTAAATCAACTGTGAAGCTCTGTGATCACTTCTGAATGAAGAAATCTCTCTGTAATGCAATAGATCAGCTGGTATCTCACAGCCTCTGAATCGCAACACTGAAGATGGCTCGTTCTCCAATGTCTGTAGACAACAAAAACCCTAGGCTTCGTTCTCCGGAAGAAGACTTGATCAATTTTCAATATTCAACATCATAATGAGCTCGAATTCCAATGAAACCCTTATATCTCCTCAAAAGTGCGAATTCTTTCAAAAAGGCATCATTAAAATAAATTCGAACTTTTCTTTTAATTATTTCAATAGTCTTCGATCACATTTTTAATTATAAATTATAATAAAAAATGGCCCCTTCCATGATGGGCGACCCCCTTCAGTAATTCACTTAAGTTATAATATTAAAATATTATAACTTTATAATATAAGCTCCAAAAATAATTAATATTTAATTAATCAATTAAATATTAATATCTCCCTCGACATGTGTCCGATTCACGAACCGTCTGAAGCTGGTGACTGAGTGAATGATTCTGCACATGATCAATCCATATTGCTAAAAATAGCAGGGGTGCCTCGCTGAGTGCCAAATACTGCTAAAAATAGCAACTCAGGCAAATGGTGTTCGAATGAGCCCGAACGAAAGCCAACAGGTAAAATTCTGACAACTGAAGCCAAGCCAAGCTCCATCAAGACCCTCTATCCATCCTATCAGCCTACGAGGGTCGCATAATAGGCTAATCATATGCTCTGAGAGATGTCAACTAGAAGGGGACATGACAGTCCGCCCCTCCTGAAATTGCTTGTCCTCGCTACCCCTAACCGATGTCGCAGACCCTCTCGCCTCCCGCATGGGAGTGCATCCCAGACTGCAAATCTCTCCATTTCACTAAATATTCCCTGATAGTCCTCCTACGCAACTGTCTCTCTCTGTACTCCAGGATAGACTCAGGTACTAAAATCAACTTTCCCTCATCATCTAAGGGAGGTAGAACTGCAGAAGGTACCACACGGTGTCCCAACACCTTCTTGAGACGTGACATGAAACATTATAAATTTTCTCAAGTCGCAATTTCATAAGCCAATTTCCCTTAACTCGCTTACACGATCCCGGAAGGACCAGAATATCGTGGGTTTAAGCTTCTAACCCACTTTCCTAAGCGTAGACCGACGTAGGTAGGCCGCATGAGATAAACTATGCCACCCGTTGTGACCTTTTCACACATCGCCCCATTCAAGATGGGGACCCCTAATTTTGCTCCATTCTGGTCTTTTGGCTTTGGTTCTTGGTCTCTCTCTCTACGTCTGTCTCTTTTCTATGGTCTGCTTTCCGGGATTTCTCCGCCTTTGAGCTTAAACGGAAATTTTGGCCGAAGTTTGAAAATTAGGTTTCATCTTTCCTCGGGTCACCCAAGGTCGCCCAAAGTGAATAAATTGAAACTCAGACTAAATTGTTGTCGCATATTCGCGTGTTCTCGCCAGAAGTTTCATCAAATTCGAGGTACTTACTATTTTTAGTAAGTGTGAAATTACCTGCAATTCGGCCAAGATTTTAAGATTCCGACAAATACACGGCTTTCTCGTGAGCACATCGATCACCAAGATGCAAAATTTGAGCAAAAAATGCATCTACTTAATACTATTTTAGCAGCCCAAACCGACAAATTTCGTGGTTCGGGATGCAGAGTTTTTTGCATGTGGATATTCCTTCGGTTTTTCGAGACCTCACAACCATATAACATGCAAAACGCAGACGACACAACTTTCTTTAATTCACCTCGAGGCTAATAGTAGGCCATGTTAGGTTTCGCATGCTCCGATGATTTTTGGTGGTTTTTCGAGCTTCGCTGGCGTGACATGCAAACAGAGATAACCACCAAGAAGGAACTTACTATTTTAGTGTGTGTGTCCCTGCTGTACCACTTCCCAAAGAGTTCGGGACCACGAGCCGACTTAATGCAAAGAAAAACGAGCAAACAGAGATCTTTTGATACGCATGCAGAGCGAATTAGGGTTTCCAACTTCGGAGCCTAAAAAGAGGGGTCAAAAGTCAAAATTTTCGAAAATCGGTGTAAACCACCGCGATCAGCATCCTTCAGGCTACCTGCTGGTAAAATTTCAAGTCGAACGGAGCACTTACTATTTATAGTAAGTCAATTTGGAAACAGGCTAAAAATAGCAAGTCAGGCGCATGCAATGAGGTCGACAGACAGGTCACGTGGTGAGGAGCACCTCATTCAAATTTCAGGTCAATCGGAGCAGTGGAGCTATCAGAAGCAAGCATTTACTATTTATAGTAAATCATCCTCCAGAAATAGGCTAAAAATAGCAGGGTGGCTAAAAATGGCAGTGTCGACAGAACAACAAGGTTATGAGGATGCTATGTTTAAAATTTCAAGTCATTCTGAGCTTCAGAGATACAAAATTCAGAGGACTTACTATAAATAGTAAGGCATGGAAGAACTGGCGAAAATGAAGAAAAATGGCTAAGGCATGAAAAGTTCATCCTGCTCTCATGCCAAAATGCGCCCAGCTCAAGGTAATGGTAGGCAAAATTTTTCTAAGTCTAAGTTCATCCTCTTGCCACCTCAGAATGAGCCCAAGGAAGAGGGTTGATAGCAAAAAAATTTCTAAGTATAAAACTTTATCCACCTCCAGGGGTAAAATGCGCCCATGTTGAGAGGCATGCAATAAAAAGTCAAGAAAAGTCAAAGTTTTCTATCCTCCACCATGCCCAAAATGCGCCCAAGTTGATGAGGTAGCATGGAAAATTTCTAAGTTACAAGTTTTCTATCCTCCACCATGTCCAAAATGCGCCCATCTAGCCAGAAAGTCAAAGGAGAGTCAAAGTTTTCTATCCTGCTCATGCCTTGAAATGCGCCCAAAGGAGAATGGAGAGAGTTTAAAAAATTCTAAGGCACAAGCTCGTCCTGCTCTCATGTCAAAATGCGCCCACATGCAAGGTAGTGGCATACAAAAATTTCTAAGTATGAGAAAATATCCTCCTCCACTAGTAAAATGCGCCCAAGTTCAACAGGGAGGAGTTAGGGAAAGAAAGTCAAGAAAAGTCAAACATTTTTATCCTGCACTAGGGGCAAAATGTGCCCAACAACAAGCTGGTCAAAGTAGTCAAACAAATTCGTCCTCCTCCTTAGGCAAAATGCGCCCAAATCATGCCATGTGAAGACAAAACGAGGAAGCTCAAGAGTCATGTTGAGGTTTCATTCTTCTCTCTCTTTTGAATGCGCCCATACAAAGTCAAAAGGCAAGGGTGGCGTCTAAAGTTTATCCTCCTTCAAGTATGAAATGCTCCCAAGTTAGGGAGGAATTGCTAAAATATTCTAAGTGTGAAGTACGTCCTCCACTTCATGCCAAATGCGCCCAACCCTCTCACCCCCTCAAATGCGCCAAGAGGAAGAGAAAGTCAAAGGAGGCGTTGAAATAAAGCTTGTCCTCTTGCTACCCCTATATGCGCCATGCAAAGATAAAAGTGTTGAGGGTTAGGTGAAGTAATATCCTAGGCGTTGGATTTTTTTTTTGAAAACATCTTTCAAATGTTAAATGCGCCCAGGGTGGTAAATGCCTAAGTGTTAGAAAATAGTGTGGTGGTGAAATAAAAAAAATTACTAAGGCGTTGGAAGCTAAGTCTTCTTGCAAGTGTGAGATGCGCCTGAGGTAAGGTGAATAGGAGTTGACAAGTGAAGGCGTTGGAATTTAAAAAAGAAATATATCCCTCATGAGATATAAAATGCGCCCAAGGCATTTAAAAGAGAATTTTTTTTAAGTGAGTTGATAAAGAATTCCTCACCACAGGCAGAGTGATTGAAGTCAAATAAAAAAAATTTCTAAGGCAAAAATTTCAAAAAAATGCTGAGTGATTCAAATTTTCTAAGGCACAAATATTTTCTCCCTTAGAAAAATGCCTAAGTCTGGAGAGGTGATGGAATTTTCCTGAAACATGAGTAGAGTTGCCACAGGTGAAGTCAGTGACTGCCAGCTTCACGAGGTTGATAAAAGTTTTCAAGTCAGAGTAAAGAAATACGCTCCAGGGTGAAGAAATGAAATAAATTTGATGAAAGAATATTTTCTAAGGTTCCAAAATTCAAGAAAATTAAATGAACCCGTTCGTTGGGGACCCATGGATTCGAAGCGTTCTGGAGAAAATTCTCTTCTGGGTATTGAAGATTATCAGTGAGGAATGGATTTTTAAGATCTTCCATAGCTTGCCGATGATCCCGAGGTAAAGATTTTAAATGGGCACCAGGTTGATGAATTTCCTAAGGGAAATTTTAAAATTTTCTAAGGCAAATGTGAAGAAAACGTGTTTTCAAGGTGAAATCCTCCAGACGATGAATTTGAAAGAAACTGCCTAGGTGAATTTGCTCAAGTTCTTCGTGGGACTAATCTTCCAGAGTCAGAGATGAACAAAATTGAGTATCAGAGCTCCAGTTAGTGAAGTGAATTTCTCAAAGATGATACGCCCTTGAGGAAGATGGGTTAAAAAAATTGGCTAAGGCATGAGGAATTTGAACGCGAAGAAGTGAATTCTTGGAAGTCAAAGCGCGAAAATCCTGGTAAGTGAGTTAAGTTTACATTATGAAGTGTTCTAATGCTTTTCTCCTTGCTTGTTTTGCAGGATGAGCGTGGAGGCCAGAGCACAATGACTTGAAGAGATGAAGCACAATGATATTCCAACCCTCGGAAGAAGATAAAGTTATGAGTTTCAACCTCGAAGAGAGAAAATTTGCAAGAAAATGGCTAAGTGTTGAGACTTAGTATAGCTCAAGTGACAAAGAAGAAGACCCTCAAGTGGAAGAAGTCAAAGAACAACGCCAAGAAGAAGATCAAGAACAGTGTGAACGCGTCTGCAAACGGAATCTTCTAGAAGGATGATGGTGGACATTATGGCGCATTTATTACCCCACCCTCCTTTGTGGAGGTTTTTAGGGCAAATATTGTTTAGGGCTGAGGTGGCACGATTCTGGCCACGCTATTGATTGTAACCCTAGCCGTCTTTTGGGACTTGGCTAGCTATATAAAGGGGGAGTCCCCCTCATTTGTAATTCATTAGAAGTAGAATTTAGACGTCAGACTAGAGAGTAGAGCGGAGGTACTTTAGTTGTAATATCTTAGCATAGTAGTTTAGATTGAAAAGGAAGGAAAGTCTTCCCCTTTGGATACTTTGTAAGAAGTTGTCATGTATGCTTTCATAATAAAAGAATTTTCATTGATGGCGAATTCTTCTTTGTTGTGAGTAGTTGTTGAGGCTTCTTCGTCCTTCCAATTCACGTAGCATCATGAAGTAGCTTAAAGTAAAGTAGTTTTCATTATCATGCAAGTAGATGTTAGTTGTGGACTTGTGGTGTTAATTGAGGCAACTTCATTTTTATCCATACCACTAGCGGCTTGCTGACGGCAGGTTTGCCTTGTGTGGTCAACTGGAAAACTTTACAAACTTAACTTCGATTGTGATTCATGTGTTTGTATGCGTCGTTCTGATGGTGCTTACATGTTGAGTTATAATTTGAAAACCTTTTGTCACTCCCTTGAAGATTGCACCGACTTTGTGTAAGTTGTCCGACGTGAGGCGGAGCAGAGTCTGGTCGAAGTCTGTCAAGATTGATCCCACGTCCCGTCCTTAGATAGAAGATAAACTTCTTAGGCCCTACACCCTTTTAAATTCAGTTCATTTCCGGTTAGCTTTAGGAAACTTGTGCTTATTTGCCAAATCCTTCGAATTACGTGAAAACCCTTAGTCTGCTGTCTGCTGTTGACTGTCGAACAATTGTGTAAGTCCCCTTGACATACTAGCAAAATCACATCGAGCCAAACTGAGCCTATTCGCACTGAAAGAACCTTGGAGTTGAACGCACGAACTTTCTGGCAATCTTAGCATGCGGAATACTTTGATCAAGAGAGAATAGAGCATCCGTTGGGAGACTTTATTCTGTGTTGGTGCGGTCTCGAAAAACACATCAACACCACCCACATCAAAAGACCTCTCTGTCCTCTTCTGATCTGCGTACTGCTTTTGCTGATTCTGTGCCTTGGCAATATTCTCCTTGAGAGCCCTCATAGTATCCTGACTCTCCTGCAACAAGTCTCCAGCACTCAGCACTCTACTGTCACTCAATAGCAAATCCAGAAAACTCGGCGCCTCATACCCGTACAACGCCATGAAAGGGGACATTTGAATGGTCATATGGAATGTCGTGTTGTAGCAATACTCGCACAAATGAATCCACTTGACCCATGCCTTTTGCTGCCCTGCAATATAGTTCCAGAGGTAACCTTCCACCCATTTATTCACTATCTCCGTCTGACCGTCAGTCTGCGGGTGGTAACTGGTGCTCGGTGTAAGCTCGGTCCCACAAAGTCTGAACACCTCTTGCCAGAAGTGACTCAAGAACTGACTATCCCTATCGCTCACAATGTTCCGAGGCAACCCATGTAGTCTGAATACCTCACGGAAGAAGACCTCTGCTACCTGTGTAGCTGTGTAGGTAGTGGTGATCGGAAAGAAGTGGGCATACTTCGTCAGCCGATCCACAACCACATATATGCAATCCCGTCCTTGGGCTTTAGGCAAGTCCGTAATGAAATCCATTGACAGGCATTCCCACTTTCTGTCAGGAATCGGAAGAGGCTGCAATAATCCTGCCGGGTAAGTGTTCTCCTGTTTGTTCTGCTGACAAATAGGGCATTCACGCACATACTGAAGAACGTCCGCCTTGAGACCTTTCCATGTAAATCTCTCCCGAATCTGTCTATACGTTTTGAAGTACCCGGGATGGCCTGCTGTAGGTACATCATGAAAGGCTCGCATGATAGTGTTCTTCACCTCTGAACCTGGGATCAAATAAATCCTGTTCTTGTAAATGATCAAGTCATTCACAAGCGTGTACCTGGTGTCAATCGTCGATCCCTCAACAATGCTAGAAGCCCAAGTATCCTTGGCATACTCTGCCACAATCAAATGCCTCCAATCCTCTGAAATGTGAACCATAGAGCTCAAATAAGGCCTGCGTGAAAGAGCATCAGCTACTACATTTTGGGTACCTTTGATATAAGAGATATCAAAGTCATATGCCTGCAATTTGCTTACCCACTTCTGCTGACGATCATTGAGATCTCGCTGCCCTAGGAAGTGCCTCAAACTGTTGTGGTCAGTTTTAATGCAGAATTTACTACCCACAAGGTATTGCCTAAATTTTGCCAAGGCATGCATTATAGCGAGCATCTCCTTATCATAAATACTATAGAGCCTCTCTGGCCCTCTGAGTTTATGGCTTTCATACACAATAGGGTGTTTGTCCTGCATAAGCACCGCACCGATGCCCTCGCCAGAAGCATCGCACTGAAGCTCAAAAGGCTTCGAAAAATCTGGAAGTGCCAACACTGGACACGTAGTCATCAACTCCTTAAATCTCACAAAACATTCCTGTGCCTCAGGAGTCCAACAGAATGCACCTTTTTTCAACAAGTCCGTCATAGGTGCGGCATGTCGTGAATAACCATTCACGAATCTGCGATAAAACCCACACAAGCCAAGAAATCCCTGTAGCTGTGTAAGGTTCGCCGGAGTAGGCCAATCTATAATAGCGCGGATCTTCTCAGGATCCATCCGCACTCCCTCTGCACTGATAATATGACCTAAGTATAACAATTTGGTCATCCCCAAATCACATTTGGACTCCTTGGCATACAAGGATTCCCTCTCCAAAATACTGAGCACGGTCTCCAGATGAGCCAAATGCTCCTGCCACGTCCTGCTGTAAATAAGAATGTCATCGAAGAAGACAAGTACAAATCTCCTCAGTAGTGAATGGAAGACTCTGTTCATGGTGGACTGAAATGTTGCTGGTGCATTAGTGAGCCCAAATGGCATCGCCACAAACTCAAAGTGTCCACAATGACAACGGAATGCAGTCTTCTCAATGTCCTCCTCACGGACCCTGATCTGATGATATCCTGACCTTAAGTCTATCTTCGTGAAGTAGCATGCACCATGGAGCTCATCAATAAGCTCATCGATACGAGGTATTGGATACCTGTTTTTGATAGTCCTCTTATTCAGGACTCTGTAGTCTATGCACATGCGTAGGGTGCCATCCTTCTTCTTCACCAGAACAACTGAAGAAGCGAATGGTGATTTGCTAGGTCGAATGTGACCCATAGCGAGCAACTCCTTGATCGTTTTCTCGATCTCATCTTTCAACCGCTTAGGATTCCGATAAGGAGTAATCATAACGGGCTTAGCGCCCTCCTCGAGCTCAATAATGTGCTCAATGCCCCTGTCTGGAGGTCTCCCCGGCGGAATATCACTGAATACCTTCTCATGCTTGACTCTCAACTGCTGTATGTTAGGATGATACTCAGTCTTCTGCTGTCCCTCCTGTATAGGTGCCAATGTGCACTCGGCAGCCCACTCTACCATGTCATGTCGCATGAGTCTCTCCATCCGACGAAAGGAAATAGTTTTGATGTTGCTGTCGCGTATTGCCTTCAGAATATGTGTCTTCCCATCCACATCAAAACGAATCTCCATGTCCTTGAGACGAAGAGTGACTTCCTTAAGGGAATGAAGCCACTTCATGCCCAAGACTAAATCGATATCCCGCATGTTCACCACGTAATAATCAGCCTTGAACTCATAGTTGTTCAAGCGCAAGGGGAGATCCTTAATCATGCGTTCACACCTGAGAGTGTAACCGTCTACCACCTTAACCCTAATGCCTTCGAACTCCTCAGTGATGAGTCCGCGCTTCTCCACAAATCTAGCATCGATAAAATTATGTGTGGCTCCTGTGTCAAGAAGGGTAATGACCCTCTGTCCTGCCAAAACTCCACGAAGCCTGAATAAACCTTCCTGCTGAATGCTAGATAGGCGTGCCTCCTGAATCTGAAGTTTTGACTCTGCCTCTGCCTTAGGCTCTGAAGCCTCTGACTCCGACTCCTCAGAACTCTCCTGCTGTTTGGAGTTTTCCGATTCCGAATCCTCGTAGTAAGCCCACATCACTCGATTTGCCTTGCCCTTAGGCCTCAAAGGGCAATCGTGATTGGCATCATAGGGACCTTTGCAGTAGAAGCAAAGCTTCTTCCTGCGTAGATCATTAAGAGCCTCTCGATCCAAAGGTGGTGCTGCTGATTTACCCTTTGAATCATTCTTAAAATCTGATTTTTCTTTGTTAAAATCAGACTTCTCTCTGTTTTTGTTGAAGCCCTTATTATCCCTGAAAGAAGAATTGTTTCTGGAGTTGAATCTACTGGATGGTGCTGCCAACTCCATACTACGTGCCTTCTTCATCGCTTCCTGTAACGAAGGAGGATGAAAGGCTTTGATCCAACCTCTCAATGGCTCCGTCAGTCCCTCCATGAAGAGCACTACAAGTCGCCTCTTTGAAATATTAGGAACCATAACTGATAACTTCTGGAAGTCACCAATGTAAGACTCCAAACTGCCAGTCTGTCGCAACTGAGCCAAATCTCTGAAATAGGATTCTGGATCCTTTCTGTCAAATCGTTCCACCAACCTGTCAACAAACTCCTGATATGTAGTGATCCGATCATGCTGAAGTGTCACCATCCCGTGGTGCCACCAGTCGTAAGCTACCCCCTCAAGATGCAATGTCGCATATCTGATAGCATCCCTCTCAGCCATCAGACGCAATGTAAGGAACATGTCCAGCTTACTGATCCAGGCCTGAGCTGTGACCTTGCCACTACCATCGAACATCGCTAGATTGAGCCTGTTTGTAGCATGTTTCAGATCATTATTCTGGTATCTAGGTCTCCAATCCTGTCAACCCCTGTGATGTTCTCTCCTCTGTGTAATAAATCTGTCAAAGGTGATCCTCTCTCTGACATCTGGTGGTACTAACTCCCACTCCTCGTTCGCTGCCATAAGTGTGTTTGTGAACAACTCCTCATGCTCCTCACCTGCAATAGCCTCATCGGGCTCCTGTCTCATAAAGGTAGTGGCCTAGTGGGCCTATCCCGGCCCAGGAACAAATTCTAGGTGCTTCTCCTCGGTGATCCGCATCACTTCCCGGCATCGCCACGCCGGGTGACGCAATCTCTGCGGTACCCAACCTCTGGATTGCTACCGCCAACGCAGCGGCACATCAAGCACTGCTTTCACCTCGCCGCAAGTCTTTGAGAGTGCCCAAAACTCTCCGTGACGCCCCATTCTAGGGAGGCTATGAGGAATCTTTGTTCTAGAATATTCGCTCTATCACCTATGTTTTCCGCCGCTGCTCAAAACTTTGCTGCCTGGCCAATCAGTTTCCCCCGCGAAAGTGTAATACCGTGGAGATCCAATCTCTGTGGTTGCATAAGATTGCTAAACCCCTCGTGATGGTAGATTTAGCTCGACTCATCAGAAACCCCGCTCGCTAACCTCCGAGCATCCGGAATCGCTTTTGTTTGTTTTGTACTTTTGGTTTTTTGTGGTTTTTGCATGAATAAGAAAGAATGCGATTTTGCAAGAATTGAATATAAAATTCAAATAAAATCATACAAATCTGGAAATGATAGAATCTATTGGGAATGATTATGCCAGACTATTTACTTATCATCTGGAATTATTACAAAGAAGATCCAATAACATGCAATCAAAAAGGCAATGATATTTTGATGTAAAAACCTGATTATTGTTGCCAGTTGAAAGAATACAAATAATGGTATGGCTTCAATATAGACTGCTTCTCCCTCCGTCTGATGCTCCAGAAGTAATCCAGAGGTTTAGGCGCCCAGATGAAAGAAATCAAACAACCCCAACAGAAGGCGATTTGATCAAGGGGATGAAGTAATGGCTGCATTGAAAGGTACCGCCCACAAGTAGATTGGAACACGGCTTTTGTGCCAAAGAAGAATGCAATGAAAAGGTACGGCCCCCTTTTAGAAATTTCCGTGATTCTAATGTGAAAATATGCGCCGATGGAAGAAACTTCTCCGATGGTTACTAACCAAAACCCTAAGTTAAATCAACTATGAAGTTTCCGTGTGATCACTTCAATGAAGAAATCTCCTAATGCAATAGATCAGCCGGTATCTCATGTACTCAATCAAGTAAATAATCGAAGATGGCTCGTTTCTCCAATGTCTCAGACAATGTAAACCTCAGGCTTCTGCTCGAAGAAGACTTGATCAAATTTCAATATTCAATATCATAATGAGCTCGAATTCCAAAGAAACCCTTATATCTCCTCAAAAGTGCGAATTCTTTCAAAAGGCATCATTAAAATAAATTCGAACTTTTCTTTAATTATTTCAATAGTCTTCGATCACAATTTTAATTATAAATTATAATAAAAAATGGCCCCTTCCATATGCAACCCCTTCGGCATTCACTTAAGCTATAATTATTAAAATATTATAACTTTATAATATAAGTCTAAAATACCAATACTTAATTAATCACCAAATATTAATATCTCCCTTACATGTGTCCCATTCACGCAACCGTCTGGGTCGTTGATCGAAAGGGAATGATTCCCAAGCATTACGACCGTCCATACCGCTAAAATAGCAGGGTGTCACTGAAAGTGCCAAATACTGCTAAAAATAGCAACTCAGGCAAATGGTGTCCGAATGAGCCCGAACGAAAGCCAACAGGTAAAATTCTGACAACTGAAGCCAAGCCAAGCTCCATCAAGACCCTCTATCCATCCTATCAGCCTACGAGGGTCGCATAATAGGCTAATCATATGCTCTGAGAGATGTCAACTAGAAGGGGACATGACATCACCCCAGTAGCTTGTGGGAAATAAAATAATAGGTTAGCGGACTCCCAGTTACTTAAGCTTGAAAAGGGGACATGACAAGTGTTTTAAATTGTTAGGAAAATCCTTGACAAAGATCCAAAGAGATAATTTGCATCCTAGAATAGGCAATGAATTTCCAAAAAGGAGAGACATGAGAATTAGCATAAATACCATAAGAACTATTAGATGAAGGTCGCTGAAGTTATGAACATTAAGTGTGAAAGTTGGAGTGAATAGTAGAGGAATTACAAAAAGTAGATTGGAGGAAGTAAGAATAGATTAGCAAAGGGGATGAGTGAAGGCTTTGATAAGGTATAATACTTGTGTTGTTAAGTCTATGAATAGGGTTCGTGTGTATGTGTAAGACTTGGTTTCATGTTTGTGTATGTGTAAGTTGGACATGGGGCACTTTGTGAATTAATTACCCTATAGTTATAGGTAGCATAGTGGTAGATATGGAAATTGTTGTACAACTTATAGGTCTTAGGGGCTTGGTTGTAGCCACCACCTAGTGGTCCTGGTTGTAGCCTTCACTATTAGATATGCAAATATGGAATTTTAGTGCCTTCATTGTAGTTGGGTAGATTAATATGGCCTTGCTGAGATAAGTTCTAGCCGCCACTAATTGGAGAGTGGAGCTGAATGTTGGGTTGTAGCCTAGGTAGTTGTTTTGTTTGTGGTTGGTTGATAGTCGTCTTGGTTGTTGTGAATTATGTCCATCTCAGTTGTAGCTAGAGGACACCACCTTCGTTGTAGTAGGGTGGAATCAGTTGTAGCTGAAATTTTCCTTGATCATGGGTGATTGGGGCCATTGAGTGGTTGTAGCCCTTCCACTCTATGTTTTGTGCAAGTCAAGATCTAGTTTGGGTTTTGAGTTCTACATAAATGTTTGGGTCAAGGAGTAATTAGTGATGGAGGTTGAGAAGGGTATTTAGTAGAAATGTTTATGAATATCCTAGAACTTTTGCATCAATGGTTATGAATATTCTAGAACTTTTGCATGCATGGTTATGAATATTCTAGACCTTTTGCATTTTAGTCAAGATGATATTTTGATGGTTCTTGCGCGCCTCACCAATAACCCTTGTAAAACTAGATACTTGCTATGTGGGTGGCTAGGTGGAATATTAGGTCCTATGCTTTGGTTTGGCCCTAAAGTGAGTTATTCTCACCTTGAAGATTAATGGGTGATATCTATATTTGTGTCGTGAATTAATAAGAAATTTTAGTTGTGGTAATGATGAATGTATAATATTTCTACGTTCATACTTCTAGTGTAATTACAAATGAATGGCCAAATGAAGTCTAATCCCAGGTTGTCTTAGAAATGGCCACAGATAAAAAGTTGAAATTGCACAGGCTTTGTGTGTTTTACTAGAGTTATGCAATAGGAAACAGCATGACTCATTTTTCTTGCTGAGGACGATCTTCAGATTCTTGGGATGAAGAGGGAATTGAACTCAATTAACACACAGAATTAGCTGGTGGATTTATGTTAACGAAAACTTGAATATAATTTGAATACATACCAAGGATGTTTTTGTGGAACCTGTGATTGCTTTTGTGGAGTGTGCATTGGGAGAGTTATTACATGCACAAAATAACATGGCTACATATTAGGCATAACATTATCATTCATGTGGAAGGCAACTTTCATTCTTGTACATATTTATAACTACTGAATATGCCAATTAAGAAAATTATCTCTCCATGAATGTTTATTCCCAAATATTACATGCAAGTAGTTACATCAAAGTGTATAAATTGTTATGCAGATAGAGGAAGAATGATTATACAAGTAATATAAGAAGCCTTCTCAGATCACACCATATGTTGGAATTCTCTCCATAAAATGGATAATAAGAAGAGAAGATGAAATTAGTTTTCTAGTGGCCTTACAGTTTTAGGGTGTTTTTTTATAAGACTTCTCCATTGCTACAATTATTGTGGTTTTAATTGTAAGGTACTTGTCTTGAATGTATGTCTTCTATTAGGTTGGTGGGAATATTACAAGAATCAAACCTTGATGAGATAGGTTCTGTTTCATATTTTAACACTATGCACCATAATTTATATAGTAGTTGCTTTGTGTTTCAGGAACAGTTGAAGTGCTTGCATATCCTTCTCTTCAACAGCTTCATACACTTGTTGCTCACACTGCGGGTTGCTACTGCATTGCCATTGATCCCACGGGAAGGTAACTTGAACCATATGTTTCTTTTTAGCATGTAATGTTACTCTACTTTGGGTAGTTTGATTCACGATTTGTATGGATGGTACAATTGTGACTTCCAGAAGTATTATGTGTCACTCAAAGCATGTTGGTGATTTAGATTCTTGGATGATTTTTTTTTCAATGTTATGATTACATGTTGTAAGAGTAAGTTACAAATATTTTAGCTGAGAATTAGCGCTCTAATCATGAGAATGTAATTTCTTCTTTTTTAAAGAAATATATCTTATATTACACAAAAGAACACGATAAATTATGTCAGTTAAGAATCATAAATGGAAAGCCAAATGCCGTTGCCCTTTTTTCTTATTATCTAGCATGGATGTCTCATAGAGATGCATATTCTCACAGTCTAATATTAGGTACGTCCACGTGAATAGAGCCAAATGCAGCTTGAAAGCATTTTCTCCAACCTGCTCCAAGATGGTGAATAGCCCATAGCTGGTTTGAGCTATTTAGCTTGCCAATGAAGCTTCTCTTTGATCAAATACAACCACTCTATTCCCTAGTTTGAGTGTATGCTCTTGTTGGCTTTGATTTTGTATACCTGTCTGCTTGACTTGAGATTTCTTTAATTGTTCCTATACTTGGAGATGAAGTCACCTAACTCTCCCAATGAATTTTTTTTGTCTTTTCAACTCTGAATCTTGCCCTTTCTGTTGTGTTTTTTGTTCCATTGTAACATCGGGTAGGTTAGTAGGAAGATATAGCCCAAGCATGCTTCAAATGGTAATTTATCAGTGGATGCTTTTGCATAGGTGTTGGATATAGGACAAAGACATCTTTCAAGTTCTTGTACATCTGCTGTTATAACATGGGAATCGGCTACATCAAAGTCTTATTTACAACATCTGTTCTGGAAAGTTGTCCTTCTTTGGAGTTTGGTATCCATCCTACTCCATAGCTTAGCTCAAAATCTCTCCCAACATTTGGAGTTTCTATCAGAAACAGTATATTTAGGGAACCCAATATGCACTTACACATTGGAAAAGAATGATTCAACTACTTCATGCCCTGTTATCGTTTTCTTACATGGAATCAAAACTACATTTTTCTGAAATAGGTATTCATTCCCACGTCTAGATTTTAGAAGGTCTCTCACAAAATCCATAGAAATATTATTCCATGGTCTATTAGATACAAGGAGAGGCATGCATAATCCTTCTTCCCTAATTCTATGCTTGTTTGTACAACATAAATTATATCCTTCAATAAATTTAGTTACTTATTGGTGCATATTGGGCCAATGCACATACCTTGTAAATGAGCCATTGTCTTACCAACACCAAATGGCTTGAAACCTTGGAAGTATGTGCTTTTCTCATCAATAGAAATCTTTATCATCTTGGAACACAGCTTATTGAATTTTTAGAGTAGGCCATCTAGAGGTAGTATAAGTCTTTGCTTTCGACTTCAACATTTTTGGCCCTCAGTTATTGGAATGATTCTCCAAATTCTGCGGCTTGTGCATATGCTTTCTCACAAGCCTCCTTTGTGAAAACCTCAAGTAGTGAAGTTGTAGCCAATGCTCTTGCTTTGTGATTGGTGAGAATGTATTTGCCACTACATTTGTGCTTCTCTTTTTGTTGTTGATCACCAAATGAAATTGTTGAAAAAAGCCCATCCACTTGGAGTGACTTGCCTGCTGCAATTTATTTTGTACTTATAAATATTGGAGAGGTTAGTGGTCAGTATGCAAAATAGTTTCTTTGCATAGTAAATAATGCTTCTATTTTTTAATTCTTGAAAAAATGTGTATAATTTTTCCTCATATATATGACCCTTTTACTATAGAAGAAAATACCTCTAAATGATTTACAATTTGGTTTATCTCCTGGAAACAGAACTGCCTAAATAGCATACTCGTTTGCATCCATTTCAATCTCAAATGGCTGCTGCAAATTATAAAGACTTTATATTTGAAGGACTAAAAAGAACTATCATGTTCCTTACTCCAGTGGAAACTCTTAACACTTATTGCAGTGGCATGTAGAGGTGGTGTAATGGGGGAGAAAGCTGGAATAAACTTCCTCATGTATTGTACTACTCCAACAAAGATCTTGTATTTAGTGGCAGTCCTAGGTGGGCTAATTTTTAATAGCCTCAACCTTTGTTGGCTCAGTTCTAGATTCTCCTCTTCAAACTAAATGGCCTGTAGACTAGTGATGGTTTACAAACTCACATTTCATGTTGGAAAAAAGGTTTCTTCTTGTTAGAAGTAATTGTCATTGATGTCAAACTGTCTTTGTTGTTTAACACCACAAATCGTGCAGATATGCCCAAACATTAATGTCAAAGATATGATATAAAGATTATTATCAAAGGCATGAAGACGTGTGATGAAGTGCTTGATGGAGAATATCAGACTCTTATGTCAAACCTACAAATAATCAGGATAATATATCAGACTTATAAGAGCCTATGCTGTGCGAGGAGTCTATGAAGATGACCAGAATTTCAGTGCATTGAAGATTCCCAGTATAAGGTCCAAACGTGGGAAATGTATAAGAAAGAGGCTCGATAATCTTTCAAGCTGTCACCGGTGTAATCTAGAGGGTGTACGTATATTTTGGAAGAAGTCACAAAGTTCAATAAATAAAGACAAAGGCATCGCACCATTCATCGGGTTATTCATCAACTATTCTGAAGATAGAATCGCAATTATCTCAAAGGCATAAAAAGAGAATGTAAAGAATCATTGATAGGCGTAAGAACCAAATGTGTTTTCAATGTATATCGTGGCCTGCATAACTAATGTGTTCATATACGAAAGCAAAAAAAAAAAGGAGAGGATCGTGGTAAAGCGCTACTAATGTTAAATGGAAAAGATATCGAGCTTAATTTGAGTCGTTGACGTGGAAATCGGGCGAATCAATCCAAAAGCACGGACTGCTAAAAGTCAAAAATGCTAATAAAGAAAAACATGTTAATCTATCTTAAGGAGATAAAGCGCTACGAATCAATAAAGTGTGTTACTGAAAGTATAACATTAATGCATTCGTGATAAAGAAAAGGTAATTTAGTATCAAGAAAGACGCCCATTTGTCTTGTGGAGAACAAGAGAATTTAAATTTAAAATTAATTTAATGTATTCTCTTAAACTCCGACGCAATCACCGTAAGACAAATAATTTCAAAAGACGGTTTTTTGTTTGAAAGAATGTGATCCTTCGTAAAGATCGCCTAATCATAAAGACGCGAGACTTTTGCTTTCTACAAAGCGCGCCTAAAGTCGTGGCTCAATCAAAAAAGAGATCGATCTTGCTTTCGCCAAAAGGGCCGAATGGAAAAATTAAAGATTTGGTTTAAGAGTTTTAAAATCTGAAAAAATTAAAATTACCTGTCGAAAGGCGCGATTTTTCAAAGAGATGTGTTCTCTCAACTACAAGGGATGTAAGCCTTGATCAAGATATATATTTGACATTCATTTTCAAATTTTAAATTGTGGTTGTGTAATTGAACTCTGCAGATCACCGATTCCACTTCCTTTGTGTGGGCTGAAGGTGACATTCCTGGACTACCATAGGAGCAGATTGAGAGTCGGGCTTCAGGCATCGATTGCGCCTACTCCATCAAGTCAAGGTTTGAAGTCTTTGCATTTAGGTGCCCCTTTGTAGGCAGGTGTCTACTAAATTCAGAGGTCTGTGTGTTCCTTGTGAATTCATTCTACTAAATCATCTTATTGTAAATTTGTGGTGTATGGTGCCTACTTTGAAAAAATATTATTTCAATAAAGTTGTGTCAACTTGGGGAAATTGATTCATATCAAAAGTTGATTGTAATAAGTTTAAAAAAAGATTAAGAAATAAAAGTTGTGATTGATTTACTGATTCACCCCCCCCTCTCAGTAAATCTTTTGTGCTCTTCAATTGGTATCAGAGCAAGGTCCTTCTTGAAAGCTTAATCGCTTGAAGGAGATCCTTAAGAGCACATATGGCGAATCTAAGCAACACTGTGAAAGCACCCATCTTTGATGGGACTAATTATGCCTTTTGGAATATCAAGATGGAAGCATACTTGAATGCACTTGGGTTTGATGTGTGGCAATCTGTTGTTGATGGGTATTCACCTCTAGCTACCCCTCCAACAGATCAAGCAGGGAAAAAGAGAAGTGAAAACAATGCAAAGGCTAAGCATGCTCTTCTTTGCAGCCTAACAGATTCCGAGTTTAGAAAAGTCATGAGATGCAAGTCAGCAAAAGAAATTTGGGACAAACTTCAAAATATTTATGAAGGAGATGCAAAAGTTAAAAAGGCAAAGTTACAAACTCATAGAAGAAAGTTGGAGACTTTCAAAATGGAGGATGATGAAAATATTGCTTTATATTTCCTTCGTGTTAATGAAACAGTGAATATCATGAGGGGACTTGGTGAAGAGATCAAGGATGATTTCATTATAGACAAAATTCTAAGATCTCTCTCTACAAAGTTTGAAGCCAAGGTTGCAGCATTGGAGGAATTAACAAACTTGGATCAGCTAACCAAAGATGAATTACATGGAATCCTTGCTGCCTATGAGATGAGGATTGAAGGAAGATCACCACAAAAGGAAGTCTCATTCAAAGCATCCAAAAAGGGCAAGAACAAGCATGAAGAAAATGATGAAAAATCAAATGATGAAGCAGAAGCTTACTTTATGGGTAAACTTAAGAAAGGAAAAGGAAAAAATACAAAGCGGTACCTTTGTTCTAACTGTGAAAAGTTGACATTATGCTTCAAAAAATGTCCCCAAAATGAAAACAGCTCCAGTGAAGAAGAAAAGGAAATCAGTGTATGTTGAAGAATTTTTAACTCAAAGAAGAAATTTCAAAAAACATAGCGAAACAGCTTTATTCCAAAGAAAGACAGCCTCCAAGAAATTCAAAGTGAAGATAGCTCACAATGGTGTATCAAATATTGTTTCTTATGGCTGAAATGTGAAGAACAAAAGTTTGATCAAGAATGTGAACAAAGAAGAAGAAATAGATCAAGATGAAGGAGAGGAAGTAGATCTTGAAGAAGAATTGCACTATGCTTACACGAAAAATGAAGACTTGAAGAAGAAGGCTGCCAAGTATAAGTTGAAGATCAAAGAGATGACAAAAGACTTGGAGAATTCAAGCAAAACCATTGAAGATTTGAGAACTCTAATCATGGAAGCTGAAAGAAATGAAGAAAAAATGAAAAGCAAACTCAATACAAAGGAGATGAAATGTGACAAGCTGGAGCAAGAAATAGCAATGCTAAATATAGAATTGGAGCAAACAAAGGTACAACACACAAAGATTGATGAAGAATCCAGCAAGTTGATTGAGCTAATGAAGGCTCAAAATTTCCTTCAAAACAAAACAGGGGGTAGTTTTGAAGAACAATCCAAGAAGGTTGTTGACTTTAAAGAAAAATCTAAGACCTTCTCAAAACAAGGTGAAGAAGAATGGATAAGTGCTGATTCTAAAAAGAGACTAAACACTAGGCACTTCTATGCATTTAATTTATTATTGTTTTCTATGTAACAAATTTGGGCAATAAAGCCTTAAATTGTAAATAATAAAGTGAAAATAGTTCTAGCTACCTAGGGAGACATATAAACTTTCACACCATTAATGGACCCGCATATCTATGCTACAATTGTAATAACCTTGGGCACAAAGCACAAGCTTGTAGGACAGTTTTTAATGACTCTCCAAACAAAAACAAAAGGTAGATAAGTCTATTAAAAGGAAAGAAATACCTATCAAAAGTATGGAGGAAGGGAGACCCAATGTCATCCAGACCGCTTACATGCTGGCAGCTACATGTACATTGATAGTGGTGCTCAGCACATGATGTGACAAGAGTAAATTCATCTCTGAACTCACCATGAAGGAACGCAGATTTTAGCATACACAAAACAAAGCCAAAGCAGCAACACTTAGTCTAGATAATGGAAGAACAAAAACAGAAAATGTTTTGTATGTTAAGGGCCTGAAAGAAAATCTTCTAAGTGTTAGTCAACTGTGTGATCAAGGACATAGTATCACATTTCTTTCTAATACATGTGATATCAAGAAAGATGGAAAGCTGGTTGCTCAAGCTGAAAGGAAACATAATTTGTATGTCCTAAAAGAGATAAGTTGTGAAAGCTGCAACTTAGTACAAGAGGATAAGAGTTGGTTGTGGCACAAAAGGTTAGGCCATCTAAACTTTGATAATATTGTTGTCAAAGTTAGCAACCAAACGCTGTGAGAGATATGCCAAGGATAACAAACCTTCTAATATTATTTGTAGAGAGTGTCAACTTTAAAAGCAAACAAAGTCAAGCTTTTAAGTCTAAGGAGCATTCTTCATCAAAGCCATTAGAACTCATACATGCACTTTGTGGGCCAACCAAATCCAAGAGCATGAATGGAGAAAGATACTTTATGTTGTTGATTGATGACTTCTCAAGAATGACTTGGGTTACTTTCTTAAAGGAAAAATATGAAGCCTTTGAGAAATTCAAAGCTTTTAAAGATTTGATTGAAAATGAAGAAAATACAAAGATAATATGCCTTAGATCAGATCGAGGAGGTGAATTCACATCAAATGAATTTGAAAATTTCTGCATAGAACATGGAATTAAGAGACAATTTTCTGCAGCAAGAACCTCTCAACAAAATGGGGTTGTAGAAAGAAAGAATAGAACGGTTCAAGAAATGGCAAGAGCAATGCTAAATGAGTCAAAGATAGCAGATTTCTTTTGGAAGGAAGCAATTCATACAGCAATTTACATCTTGAATCATGCACAAATTAGAGTGAACAATGATAAGACACCCTATGAACTTTGGAAAGGTAGACCAGCAACTGTCAAATATTTCAAGATTTTTGGAAGCACTTGCTACATTAGAAGGCATGAAGAAGATTTGAGCAAATTTGACACAAGAGAAGATGAGGGAATCTTTCTTGGCTACTCTTCAAAGAGTAAGGCATACAAATGCTAAAACAAAAGAACTCACAAAATAGTTGAAAGTGCTAACGTAAGAGTTGATGAAGGAAAGCAATTCAAAGAAGTTGGGAAAAGCTATCACTATGTTCAAACCATGAGTGATGAATACAAAGAAAATGAGAACTCCAAAGAGGAAGAAAGGGAGGAAGAAACAAAAGAAGAAGCATCTCCACAAAAGACTCTCATGAAGAAACCAAAGACATCTTCCAAGTTTGTGCAAAAGAACCATCCTAAGGAGCTGATCCTTCAAGATAGATGTAGATCTACAAGGAAAATGGTGAATTATAATGAAGATTGGCATGTAGCATTTATGTCTCAAGTTGAGCCCAAAACCTTTGAAGAAGCAAGCAAAGACAAAAGTCGGATTGGAGCAATGAATGAAGAATTGGATCAAATAGAGAAAAATGAAACTTGGGAACTTGTCCCAAGACCAAAAGCTAAAAATGTAATCGGCACAAAATGGGTTTTTAGGAACAAGCTAAATGAAGATGGTCAACTCACAAGGAACAAAGCAAGATTAGTATGCAAAGGCTATGCACAAGTTGAAGGAATTGATTTTGAAGAAACATTTGCACCAATGGCAAGGATTGAAGCAATTAGAATGTTTCTAGCCTATGCAAGTCACAATAAATTCAAAGTATATCAAATGGACACAAACCGCTTTTCTTAATGGAGATCTAGAGGAGGAAGTTTTTATTGATTGTGGTGGTGTATGTAGATGACATCATTTTTGGTGGAGATAAGGACAAAATGTGCAAAGAATTTTCATCATGTATGCAAAAAGAGTTTGAAATGTCAATGTTGGGAGAGTTATCCTTCTTCCTTGGGCTACAAATTTCACAATCAAGTAAAGGTATTTTCATCTGCCAAACCAAATATGTAAAGGAAATGTTAAAAAGGTTTAGAATGGAAGATTGCAATCCTGTGAGCACTCCCATGGTTACAGGTTGCAAGCTAAGTAAAGATGATGAATCCCAAGAAGTGAATCAAACACTTTATAGATCTATGATTGGAAGTTTGTTGTATCTAACTTCTACAAGACCAGACATAATGCAAGCTGTTGGAGTTGTGGAAAGATTTCAAGCAGCACCAAAAGAGACACATGTTCATGCAGTAAAGCGTATATTCAAGTATTTGAAAGGCACAATGGAATATGGTCTATGGTACCCTAGTAGCAATGAGTTCACTCTTGAAGCATTCATAGATGCTGATTGGGCTGGCAATGTGGATGACAGAAAAAGTACAAGTGGAGGAGCCTTTTTTCTTGGAGGTAATCTAGTGTCTTGGATAAGCAAAAAACAAGAATCAGTCTCTCTATCTACAACAGAAGCTGAATATATTGCAGCAGCAACATGTTGCACTCAACTGTTATGGATGAGGCAAACTTTAAAAGACATCAAAGTGGAGTATGATTATCCCTGCACTATCTATTGTGATAATACTAGTGCAATCAGTATCTCCAAGAATCCAGTGATGCACTCAAGAACAAAGCACATACCTATTAAGTATCACTTTTTGAGAGAACAAGTAGGAGAAAGCCAAGTGTGTTTAGAATACATAACTACAAAAGAGCAAACTGCTGATATATTTACTAAACCACTTCCAAGAGATACATTTGAATATCTAAGGGACAAATTGAAAGTTGTTCCACATCCATCAAGTTAATTGATGGAAGCATGTATTCAGGGGGAGCTACGCACAAAATCTTGTAGCTTCATGGAGCTGAAATATTGTTAGAAAGATCCCTTGCCATTGATGTCAAAGGGGGAGAATTTGGACATAGGCGGAGCAAATAGGGGATCAAATTGCCATTGGAGAAGTTGCCATCAATGACAAAGGGGGAGATTGTTAGAAGTAATTGTCATTGATGTCAAATTGTCTTTGTTGTTTAACACCACAAATCGTGCAGATATGCCCAAACATTAATGTCAAAGATATGATATAAAGATTATTATCAAAGGCATGAAGACGTGTGATGAAGTGCTTGATGGAGAATATCAGACTCTTATGTCAAACCTACAAATAATCAGGATAATATATCAGACTTATAAGAGCCTATGCTGTGTGAGGAGTCTATGAAGATGACCAGAATTTCAGTGCATTGAAGATTCCCAGTATAAGGTCCAAACGTGGGAAATGTATAAGAAAGAGGCTCGATAATCTTTCAAGCTGTCACCGGTGTAATCTAGAGGGTGTACGTATATTTTGGAAGAAGTCACAAAGTTCAATAAATAAAGACAAAGGCATCGCACCATTCATCGGGTTATTCATCAACTATTCTGAAGATAGAATCGCGATTATCTCAAAGGCATAAAAAGAGAATGTAAAGAATCATTGATAGGCGTAAGAACCAAATGTGTTTTCAATGTATATCGTGGCCTGCATAACTAATGTGTTCATATACGTCGAGCAAAAAAAAAAAAAAGGAGAGAGGATCGTGTGCGCGTCAATGTTAAAATGGAAAGATATCGTAGCTTAATTTGAGTCAGTGACGTGGAACTGAAGGAATCAATCCAAAAGCATACGTATCTGTTAAAAGTCAAAAAATGCGAATAAAGAAAACATGGTAATCTATCTTAAGGAGATAAAGCGCGCGAACTAATAAAGTGTGTTACGGGAAAAGATAACACACGATTCAGACAGTGAAAAGGCACGTAGTATCAAGAAAGACGTCCATTTGTCTTGAGAACAGTTATAAATTAAATTAAAATTAATTTAATGTATTCTTAAACTCACGCAATCACCAGAAGACGAATAATTTCAAAAGACGTGTTTTTTGTTTGAAAGAATGTGATCCTTCAGAAAGACGTGCTCAATCAAAAAGATGTGACTTTTTGCTTTCTACAGGTGCGGCTGAAAGTCGTGCTCAATCAAAAAAAGAGACGTGATCTTTTGCTTTCTACAGGTGCGGCTGAATGGAAAAATTAAAGAGATTTGGTTAGGAGTTTTTAAAATCTGAAAAAATTAAAATTACACTCAAATGAAAGGGTGCGATTTTTCAAAGAGATGTGTTCTCTCACTACAAGGGATGCAAGCCTTGATCAAGATATATATTTGACATTCATTTTCAAATTTTAAATTGTGGTTGTGTAATTGAAGACTTGCAGATCAGTCAGATTCCTACCTCCTTGTGTGGGCTGAAGGTGATATCTTGGATCACATAGAGCAGATTGGAGAGTTGGGCTTGTGCAAATCAGATTGAAGGCAGTCTCACTTCCATCAAGTCAAGGTTTGGTGCCTTGCATTAGGGGTTGGTGCTCCTTGTAGGCAGGTGTCTACTAAATTTTGTAGAGGTCTAGGTGTTCCTTGTGGAATTCATTCTACTAAATCATCTTATTGTAAATTTGTAGGTTGGTGCCTACTTGAAAAAAAAATTACTTCAATAAAGTTGTGTCAACTTGTGGAAATTGGTTCATATCAAAAAGTTGATTGTAATAAAGTTTGAAAAGATTAAGAAATAAAAGTTTGTGATTGATTTACTGATTCACCCTCCCCCGCCCCCTCTCAGTAAATCTTTTGTGCTCTTCACTTCTTTCAAGCAATACTTGTTCCAAATGGATTATATGTTCTTCTCATGTAACACTGCAAACCAAAATATCATTTATATACACACTGTCAAATGTATCTATGAAAGGGATCAATACATTATTCATCAATCTTATAAATGTAATTGGTGCATTACATAAACCAAATGGAAGTACTTGCATGGACCTTCATGAGGATTGGCATGGTATTGCAGGAGCTGGGCGGGAGTTTTTAGAGACTGTATGGTTAGTTTATCCAATTATTCAATCCTTTTTATAGGTTTGTGAAACTGAAATTAGACACCATACTCAGATATTGGATTTGGACATGAGAATGACATAGTGTTGGGTGATTGGTGTTATGCTTGTGGGTGATGGTAATACTCCTGGAAATCACATCGACTATGCTAGCCGCAGCCTGTAGTTGTTGCTATGCCCAGCGAGCTGGACCATCACGTTTGGCATGCCGAGATTGGAAGAAGGCGCGATGAAGGTATAAGCAAGGAGGTGCGAAAGTTTGGGGAATGAGGCACCTTCAACATAAATAGCCGCACTTGGAATAGTTGTGCAGCCAGTGGTGGAAGTGATGCTGAGACCTGGAGGAGGGTAATGTGGTTGACTGAACTTCTGTCATTAGGCATTGGAAATAGAAATCTAGAAGTGACAACAATTTGCCTATTGTTCTCTGTAAACTGTTCTGTGCATTAATGACTCCTCTATCATTGATATTTTATTTGCAAGGAATGTATAATGTTTGAATATGAGTAGTTAATGAATATGATATATCTTGATATAAAATTCCATTTTAGACTTTGTAGACTGTTATCCCATAAATTTGAGTGTGCTCAAACTGTTTGATAAAATGCATATTTAACAAATATTTGGAAAAGGCAAAAAATGTAGTATGTAAACTAGAGGAGAACTTACAGTGGTAACGTGGTTGGCTGAACCACTGTCATCAGGCATTGGAAATAGAAATCTGTAAGTGAACAATTTTCTTCTTGTTCTCTGTAAACTGCTTTGTACATCAGTGAATCCTCTGTCATTGATATTTTATTTGCAAGGAATGTATAACAATGTCTGAATATGATTAGTTAATGAATATCTTGATAGAAAATTTCATTTCAGATGTAGACTGTTATCACATAAATTTTAGTGTGCTCAAATTGTTTGATAAAATGCATATTTAGCAAATATTTGGAAAAGGAAAAAATTATAATACGTAAACTAGCAAAGAACTGTACATTGGTTGATCCCAAAAATCGTAAAAAGAAAACAACATCAGAATGTGGAAATTATATTTTGACGACACTAATTGGAGAATAGGTGCTAGCGCTAGCATCCAGTTGATCTCCCCTCAAGAAGAAAAGTATTAACAATCCTTCCGATTTCAATTCAACTATACATGCAACATTGTGGAGTATGAGGCTCAGGTGCAAGGATTTCTATTTGCAAAAAGTAAGGGTATCAAGATGCTCCAGATATATGGTAACTTGGAGGTGGTAATTAAATAGGTTAGGTCTTTATGCATGACCAAGAATTCTGTCATGAGAGCATACAAGCGCCACATATGGGATCTCTTGGAGTCTTCTGATGTTGTCAATATACAAGGGATACCTAGAAAGATGAATGCTAAAGTTGATAGAATTACTCTTATTGGTTCTTCATTTGATCCCACCACTGACCTATTGAAAACTAAGAATGGGGTTAAACTAGTAATTAGACTTGTAGTACTTGAAAAATTAATCCCACTAGATTGCATTCCAGATTGACCAACAGATTGTTGGTTTCCTCTAAAATGTTGACGAATACCTTAAGACAAGAAGATCAACATAAGACAACATTTAGGAACAAATGGGGAACCTATGTCTATCAAAAAATACCTTTTGGCCTATCAAATGTTGAAGCTACATTTTAGAGAATAATGGATATTGCTTTCAAGGGCCTAATCAATGAGATCATCCTAATATACTTGGATGACCTAACTATGTTCTCTAAGAACAAAGTGGACCCTTCGATCATGCAAAGAAGGTTTTGAAAGGTGTTATCATTTTGGGACCTCCCTCAATTCAAGAAAATGTATATTTGGGGCATCCAATGAAAAGCTATTGGGGCATGTTGTTTCTAAAGATGGCATTTCCATAGACCCCAAAAGAGTTGAAGCCATACTAGAATTCTCACTTCCACGACACAAGAAGGGCTTTTAATCTTTCCTAGGGGAGATTAATTTTGTAAGAAAGTTCATATGTAACTTTGTAGGCATCATTTGATCCATCACTCTCATGCTTAGGGACCAACAATTTAAATGGATAGAGGAGGGATATTAAGCATTTGAGCTCATCAAATAGTTAATTGTAAGGGCTTCAATATTGATTAATCTTGATTTCTCTAGAGTTTTCATTCTCTATGTCTATGGAGGAAATGCTAGCATTGCCTTGGTACTCACCCAAAGGAATGGAAAGGGTGACACTTAAGAACATCCCATTGCCTTCTTTAGTCAAACCTTGAAGGGTGTTGAGGAGAAATACAATTATGTGGACAAGCAACCCTATGCTTTGGTAAAAGGGCTAAAGAAATTTAGACTCATATTATTTGCAAATAGAGTAATAGCCATGGTGGTTCATTCAAGTAGTAGGTAGTTCATTATGTAAAGATATTAGAGAAAAAAGGGTCAACTGGATCACAAAAATCCTATAATAAGGCAGTCTTGAAACCCACAAAATTGGTTAGAGGAAGAGTCCTCTGCCAACACCTAGCAGAGAATATCCTTATTCCCAAGGAATTGGAAGAAGAAAAGCAACAACATGATGTAGAGTGTTTCATAATAAATGAAGAATGCCAGTGGTGGATTGAAAATAGGATTTGATACATGGAAATGAGCCAATACCCCAAATAACTGAGTCTCACACTCAAAAGAGATTATAGGCTTTAGACCATGCCATATAGCTTGATTGAAGATGTTCTATTCCGACAAAGTATTGCTTAGATACATAGAACATGACAAAATCCCAATTATTTTCAAAAAATTTAATCAAGGACAATTAGGTGGATGCTAGTTTGCTCAAATCACAACCATTAAAATTGTGAGCAGGATATTATTAGCCACAAATGTTTTTGGATACAAATAGATAGCTGCATAGTTGTTAGAACTACCAATTCTACATTGGCAAGAAAAAAAGGCACCTCTCCCTTTAAAGCCATCTCCATGAATCATCACTTTGCCATGTGGTGGCTGGATTTCATTGACATGATTAATCCTCCATCTAGCATTGGCCACAAGTTTATACTAACAATAGCAAATTACTCCACAAGATGGATTGAGGCTGTGGTGCTAAAAATGCAATAGACGTGGTCGTCATTGATTTCTTTGGAAGCATAGTTTTGAGATTTGGTCCTCTAGAAACCATCATTATTGATAATGCTAAGGCATGTATAGGGATTGCAATCACTCTATACACCCACATATGTGGAATATATTTGAAGGCATCCTCAAATTACTAGCCCCAGGGAAATGGATTGGTGGAATCTACAAATAGAAACTTGGTGAAGATCATCAAAAGAATGGGAGCAGATTCTAAGAGATTGTGGCATACTCATTTTAAACAGCTCTTTGGGCCGATTGAATAACTCCAAAACAGGCAAAGGGAGCATCTCCTTACACTCGGGTCTATGGATAAGAGACCTAGTTACCAATCTCTAGAGAGCTCTTGGCATTGATTATCCTTTACCAGTTAGAAATCAATGATAATGGGGCAATGACTAGCAGGATGACTGAGTTGCTATGACTAGAAGAACAAAAGATTGTTGCCCAAGACTAGATGAGGAAACACCAAAGCACGATGAAGAGTTCGTTTGGAAAGTGAGCCACAATTTAGGACTTTAAGGTTGGTGATTTTGTGCTAAAATGGGATGAGAACAAAGCAAATTCAAGACAACTTGAGAAGCTAGTCTCTCTTGGAGTGGACCATATACTATAGTTGGTTATAAGTAGGCCAATGCATTTTAGCTTTTGATGCTCAATGGGACCATATTACTAATTCCGGTGAATGGAATTCATTTGATGTCATACAAGGAAGTGATCCTATCCTTGTAAATAATTATTTTATCATATATTTCCCTCCACATAATTTTCATCTTCCTATCGTTACGGCCATGTTGGGATGTTTCCTTTAAATATAGCTTGTCTTCCTACATCCATTTGATCTTGAATGTTAATAAATCTTGAGATGAATTTTGATAAATCTACTGCATTGTTCCACCTCTTTCTCGGATTCTACTCCAAATTTGAGCCTAGAAACAAAATCCCTTATCCAACATAGGACTAGTGGGCACAATATCAAGCTTGTGCCAAGAAAGAACACAAACCCTCGATCTTGCTACATTGGTTTGATCCAATAATAATCGCTAATCCTATTATTTGTTTTTGGAGTTGTCAAGAGAAGCTTCAACTACTGTCCAATTCTGAAATATCCCACCCCGATCTGGATATTTACTAACTGAGAACTGCCAGTGGTGTGCTTGTGGTTTCAAAATTTTTATAATTGTTTTGAGTTTTTGAAATAGAGTTTGCCAAGAAATGCAGCATAAAAATATATAAACAAATTGCAATATTGACAAACTACTGAAGCAAAGACTTTATATATTCAAATCAGATTTCATACAATGCTTGAGAAATCACTTTTCACCATACCCGGAAGCCAGTGCATTATAATTTGTAATTCTGGAAATTTATATCAGCAAGTATGGAACCCTTGTCATGGACGCCTAGCTCAGAAATTGAGTTTCTCCAACTCCAAATAGCTGCTGATTGGTAGGTAAGACTTAGCCGCCTCAAATGAAAGTGAAAGAATGCCCATAACCTAGGCGTTTCAGCCTAGAGAAACCCACACCATGCTTGAACACTGTACTGCTCAGCAATAATAAATAGTACGGCCCAGCAAGGTAGCAATCCGCAGTAAAATTAATAACAGCAGATATACTTCTGATTTGCTCAACCAATTTATGATCTAATACTGAAAATCAACTCCATTAAGCACAATTGTGACCTTTGATGTAAAGCCACTTGATAAGCAAACCTTGGGTGTTATTTCACACCTGTAGAATGCTCAAATCCAAGAGAAAGTTGTTCTCCAAGATCAATCTGCAGGAAGAAACCCTTGTTTCTCCTCTTCTTAGCAAAAGCATCAAATTTTCATAAGTGTTGATGAAATGGCTTGGACGTGCTTTTTACAAAGCTTTTATATCTCCTCTTGAAAAAGCATGACTCCCAAGGCAATTTAATCAATTTAATATAATAAAATGTATTTGCTTTTGTTTCCTTATATTATCACTCATTTGGGCACTCAAATCAATGACTTTAATAATTTGACTTTAATGTTATTAAATAGGCCTTTATAATAAAGTCGAATAAAGTCATAATAATCGCTTTAATAATTAATTATTATTAAAGTAATTACTTTAATAATAATTAAAAATATCATAATCCCATAAATAATCATCATTAAGCAATTCCGTCAGCACCAAAAGGTAGCCACTGATTCGTCTGCTCACCAAGGTGCCTTACTATAAATAGTAAGACTAGATCCCCAACAACTAAGTAACTTACTAAAAATAGTAAGTATGCATAAATTGAGTCCTAAACACCTCCAAAAGGAAAATCCTGAATATCATCAAGTCGCTGAGAAGAAAACACCATAAACTGCCATTTGAAGAACCAGATAACTCCCTCACATGGCCCTCTAATCACCATCATTAGCCTACGAGGACCAAATGATAGGCTAATCTGTCAAACACTGATGCTAGCTAAAAAGGGGACATTACAGTCCACCCTCCTCGAAATTGCTTGACCCCAAGCAATCTCAACCAAAGATAGAACACATCACCACTCGGGTCCCAAGGGAAGAACTGTGGTTTGTCCTTCTTGTCTCCAGATAACTCCTACAGCACCAACATCAACACACATGATAAAACACGCCATCCAAGGCCAATCCTCATATCATGTCTCTCAAAAGTATGATCATCATGAAAAAACAACTCTAGATACAAGCAGGGTTTGCTTCCCTCATCTGCGCAAGGGGAAACATCATTCCAACTGTCTAGAACATGCGTGCGAGCTCTATGCATTGAAGTCAAATCATGTACAAGTGGGTTGAAGGTAAAACTGTATGCACTCCGCACAATGTACACATTGTAGAATTCATCTGTAAGCCTTGTCCAGAATCCTGATGCACAAGAAGGATCCCAAACTCTGAGATCATTGCTCAACTCCGCACTAGGGTCAAGAGGGAGATCATCATCCAAATCAAAGAGTGGGTTGTCATAAACTAAACTGGCATCATTCTCAAATAGAGGATTATTAACACATTAAGCCCTCGTTGATCTGAATTACCTTACTCTAAACCTTTGGAGCAATGAAGAGAATCATACTCTTGGATTTGCTCACACCCGTCCACCACCATGGCACATAAACTCCCCTCAGCTATTCCCCTCAAAACATACTGTTGTACCCCAAAATTAAATTTTTTGTTACACAGACATTTTGAAGAAATGAGTAAAAGTCTTGTTAAATCAGTCAAAAGGGTCAAAATTTGGGTGTGCATGTCCTGCATGAGAGGTTAAAACGTGAAATTTTTCAAATTCTAATGATCTGGGTCTACTCGGAACAGCTTAACCTACAAAATCTAGATCTCAGTTTTTCATCCCTAAATTTTAGGAAAACTACTATTTTTAGAATTTTTCTAAAATTAGTAATGTTTTCTGGGTTTTTCTGGGTTTCTTTGGAAATGGATACTGGCAAAACTTTCTATAAATAGAAAGTTGGTCTGATAGGGTCCAAACTGATTTTAATTGGTTTAAAACACATCTATATCAGGCTGGTGCAGTCAGAATCTTAAAATAATCAGTTTTTCCCTAGTGGGTCTATTCCGCTTTTTTAGAAGCATACCAGGAGCTCCGAGGTCATCAATGGAGGTCAGCCAGCTGCTAGGTGTTAGATTCAACGTTCAAAGTATTCAATAGAAGGCGAAATGATGAACATGCACGAAGGACAAGGAAGAAAATGAAAAATGCTGAAAAGTTTCTAACACTACCAGACTTGGGCGCCCCAGGTGAAGAAGGGCGCCCATCTCTTTAGGGCACCAGATGGTGGAATTAGGGTTTGAGCTCTAAGTTGAAGTTGCTCATTTCTCTGCCAGCTCCGCAGCGAGTTTGACGGTGCAGTCATCAGATTATTCAGTCATCCGAGATTCGAGGCTGAACAAGGAGGATTCACACAGAAGTCAGAGTGGAGAAAATGAAAAAATATCAAAATTGACTAAGTATGGAGACTTTGGGCGCCCCTGGTGAAGAAAGGCGCCCAGCTTTTTGAAGGGCAAATCCAGTACTTAGGGTTTAAGGAGATACTCAATCTCTTCAGTATTCAGCCAGCTCCGCGGTGCCTGTCTTCGTCAAATCTTTCGACTGATCATTCTCTGGCAAATTCAAAACGAAGTCAAGGGTATAGAACGAAGGTTTCAAGCTTGTAGATGAAAATCAGATAAAATTGGCTAAGTCTGGAAGGTTTGAGCGCCCCAGGTGAAGAAGGGCGCCCAAATTTTCAAGGGCCTAGACAGATGAATCTGGAGACGAAGCTCTAACGTGATCTCTTCACGATTGATCCAGCTTTTCAACGAGTTACTCAACATGTCAATCAAATGTCATAGTCCCCGGATACAAAGCGCCGAACAGAGGGTCTGACGAGGGCTAACAACCAAGATTTAGAAGCAAACAGAAAAAAGTAAAAAATAGAGTAAGTCTGGTGAACATGGGCGCCCCCAGCCAAGATGGGCGCCCAAGCTTTTGAGGGTTTAAATTTTACTTTTTGACGGAGTTCATTTCAGAAGATCCCTCCTCATATCTCGTCAACTTTGCGATGAGCACAATGGGCAAACAATCCGACGTCCGGAGCTCCAGATTCAACGAAATCATTTGAAGAAGAAGAGTCAATGAAGAAATTTGAAGATCATGAAAATGGCTAACTCTGGGTAAAATGGTCGCCCCTAGAAGGAAAAGGCTCCCATAAATTTGGAGGTCGAGATGAAGTTTTTAGCTAGAGACGCTTCCAGAACAACCTTTTCAGAATCAGTATAGCTCCGTGATGGATCTTTCAGCTCGCCTGTCGGATCGATCTACAAGCCGGAAATCAGAGGCGAAGTAGGAGATCAAAATGAAGGAAAGTTGAAAATATCAAAAATTTGACTAACACTGCTTAAAGTGGGCGCCCTTGGTGAAGAAGGGCGCCCAACTTCTCATGCCTTAGAGAAATTTCAAAAGTTTTCAAAATTTTCAAAGTTGCAAGAAGGATGAAGGCGTCCAAATTCAATGAACAGCTGATTTAGGGTTTTGAGAATAAAAGCAAAACAAAACAAAGCAAAAACAAAACCCTAAGTCTATTTAACACTTCTCTTCAATGTAATTTTCATTATTTTTGCAAGTGGCATTCAAAGGAGAAAGTTGGAGCAGCAAGTTTGAAGAATTTTTCAAGATCCAAGAGCTTAGCTTGCTGGTTTTTCATCATATTTTTCAGACCAGCAACATAAACCCTTGCTTTTTCAAAGCTTTTTCATCCAGAAGATCAAACTTTTCAAGAAGGCTAAAGTTTTCAGTTTTCAGTCATCTGGGTCTTTTTACTCCGTTCTTCTGAAGAATTTTTCAAGAACTTCATCAAGTTGCAGCAGTTGCTTTTATTTTGCATGTCAGTGAAATCCTTAGTGCATTCAGTTTTCAATCATTTGGGTCCTCTCCAATCAGTGTTTTGAAGAACACCCATATCACAGCTTTTTTTCAAGAAAGTTTCAAATCCTAGAGTTGGCTGCTTTTTCGATCAGCCATCAGTATTTTGCAAATCTAATCAACTGGGTCCATTTCTAATCATCTTCTGAACAAAACCCAGGTGCCAGCTTTTTCGGTGAAAATTGAAGAAATTAGGGTTTGCTGCTTTTTCAGACAAAATTCAAAATTTTAAAAAACGGACGATCTGGGTTGTCTTGCAACAAATTTATGAGCAAAACCCATATCTCAGAAAAAATTTCAAAAAATTCATCCGTTGGATCAAGAAAATCAGCATTCTAAAAATAGAAATCGCTCAAAACTTGTCAGCACCTAGGCGAGTTTACTGTCATTCTTCAAGTTTTCCGAAATGGAGTACACTCCCAATGTTTTCAAGTCTGAATTAGCTCTTTATCACGATGATATCAAAATAGCTGAGACAGACTTGCATCATATCAAGCCGGTGTTCGATCTACAGGCCTTGGAGAAAGCAGGCAATGCCTCAATCAGGAACCTGGGGCATTCTGGACTCCTCGCAGCAGCGTCAATTCCTATATCGGTTCAGAGTCTTGAGTTCGTAATCGCTTGCATCAAGCATTACAACCCGGTCACAAGGGAGATCCAGTCAGCAGATGGTAGATTGATTTGCAGTCTAAAGCCTGATATGATTGAGAAGTGCTTTTCCATTCCCCCATGGCCTGAAAGCGTTACTCTTTCAAAGGGTGAATGTGAAAGTATATGGAATATGCACAAAGATAAATACAGTAAAAAGATTGCACAGAGGTGGATGAAAGAAAAACATAAGACTTTGCCAAAGAATGTCGGGCGGGGAGAGTTTAAGGATGAAATTGCTATCATTATTACCTTGCTCAATAGGGTCACTGGCTCAGAAGATGCCACCAAGTTTCAGCCTTGGATGTTTTACGCTATACCCCACATCATGAAGAAAACCGAGTTCTATGATTGGCCTACCTTGATTAGTGATTGCCTACATCAGCAAACAATAGAATATTTTCAATTTCATGTATTCCACATGGTGTCTTACCTAGTGTACCTGGTGGCCTATCAAGGTCAATTCAGAGGGTTGAACACCGAGGGATCATTGAGCATACAACACATATATAACTACTATCCCCAGTTGGAGTTCACGAAGTCATTGCATCACTACAAAAGGGTGAACGAGGCCTTTCTGATGTACACAGTGTGGGACCTGGACAACGAGTTACATGTTCGTATATCTTCAGTTACCAGGACAGCGATGGCGGAGTGGGCGGATTTCCCACCTTCACCTATCTCAGGGTCTATGGCTATTCAGGTGCCCCGCTCATGTTACCAAGGTACCCGTTGGATGAGGTCGTTTTCATGTAGTTCTTGAGGCAAGCACACAATGTCCACACAGTCTTGAGGAACAGAAGGAAACCCTCCCTCCAGTTTCCAATAGGGTTGGGAGTTTATACATGCAGGACTACTGCAGATGCCAAGACAATGGGAGATGAGTTAGGTAAACTCGGCCTTAAGTCTTACAACGAGAGACGATCATTTGATCCTCATGGTGTCTACGCTGGCCGACTTGAGAAGAATTATGATCATATATCCACCCTTGAAGATTTTTGGGCTAATTGTACAGATGAGTTCGAGGCGCGGAGGCGTAGTTACAACAGGCTCTCTCTCCACCAGATGAAGGACTGCTTGAATGAAGACATAGAAGGGTTATCAGATGATGTTGAAGATGTGCTTCTCCCGATGTATTCTCAGAAGTGAATCGAAGATCAGCCCCTTCCACAAGTTAATTGGGCTAATAAAGAGTCACTTTCAGTTGAAGACAGGACAAGACAAGTCCTTGAGCACAGCAAGGTTTTCCTAATTCTTAAAAGGAAAAAATCCATTCCAGTAGCAGAGCCGCCAAGGACAATTCCCTCTTCCTCCAAAGCACAGTCAAAAGGAAAGGGTAAAAGTCAGTCTCAAGAAGGCGTCAAAGGTAGTAGATCAAATAAAAATATAAGAAGAAGGTTGGGTTTCTCAGGCATAGTCATACAGGAGCAGCCTACAGTTGATTCAGAAGCCCCTCCTGACGAGCTCATACCTCAGAAAGAAGTAGAGGAACCGCTTTCAACAAGTGTTTTTGTACCTTTGACAGGTTCTTCACTGATTCACATTGACCTTGATATTGAAGATGATGAGGAAGTTACAGTTGCACCTCCTAAGGAAGTTAGTAAAGATACTACCGTGTCTTGGCTTGAGAACTCCTTAGGAAGGGTTAGGAGAAGGCCTTCATATTAGGTTAGTGTTGATGATCTCGATAACATCTATCAAGAACCTCCTAAGAAGAAGGCAAAGAAGCAAGTTCACTTTGATAGGAATCTTGATAACGAGATAATCATGGAGACTGCATTGCCCCCAGAAGACAAGAGCAGGGATGAGGTGAATATGGATGATTTCGTCATGGTCAAGGCTAATCTTGGTAGAAATACCAGGCATGTGGATGTGAGTCTTTTCAGAGCTGTGTCCGAAAATCTTCAGGAAAGAGTGCTTAAGGATGGAGAAGACAAGGCAGCCCTCAAGGCTGAAAATCAGCAGCTTAGGCTTTTCATTTCTAACCTTGTCCATGGATCTTCACAACCAACCCAGTTGCTGCCCCAGGTTTTAGAGACACCAGCTGATCATCAACAGTTAAGACAGCTGGTCATTTGTGGGAAAGAGACTCAAGAGTGATCGAGAGCTTCGTTGTTAGAGGAAAGGAGATCCTGGCACAGATGTTTCAGTTAAGAGAAAACGCTCATGAGCTACGTCAAGGCATCCAAGGGTTTGAACAAACACTGGCTGAAGTAAGACTGAGGCATGAGATCATCATTGTTGATTTAAACACAGCCTATGGTTCAGCAGTTTCAAAAGAACACAAGAGACAAATCCTTGCTTGGAGAGAGCGTCATGTTTTCAAAGTTAAAATCTATGAAAGGATATCCGAAGAATTCATCGCCTACAGACAAAGGGTGATTGAAGCTCTCCTTTGCATTAGTGAGTTTATCATAGAGATTCCTTCTCAGTACAGTCTTGAAGACGGTTCTTACGTCGGGCTTGATGCAGTGCAAGATCAATTTTAGAGTGTTGTTCATAGTTGCAGTCCAGTTGGCAGAAAGATAGGTCATATTTCGATGATGTCAACAAAGTTCGAGAAAGCGGCCAATGAGGTCGAAGATTTCCTTAGATCTATTACAGATGCTAAAGATATTTTAGAAAAGCGGTGTTTTTCTATTGATGGCATAGATGCACCGAACTGGGACATAGTTTCTAATTTTCTAGCGGATGTGATCGAGCTTTAAAGCAACTTTCTTCTAGAAGCTTTCTTTCCAACTTTCTTTCTATTCTTGGAATGATCCTTATCCATTCTTTGAGAAGCCTTTCCTAACTAGAATTCCCAATTGAGTTAGCCGGTTCCCGCTTCATTATTTCTTCCTGGTTGAGGAGAGAGTGAGTTTCTTTCTTCCTGGTTTAGTACGATCTCGTTGAACACCTCGCGGTGCTTACACGGAAACGCCTATCGAAGTGATGTTCTTTCACCAATTTTCCAACGGCCAACTATATTGTTCGCGTTCGCAGTTGGGCGAGAACTTGTATAGAGAAGGATTTCCCGCTTAGATGCTTTCAGCAGTTCTTCCATACCGACTTGGCTTCTCGGTGCTGCATTCTGGATACAACCGGTACACCATAGGTTGGCCCAACCCAGTCCTCTCGTACTAGGGTTGGCTCCTCGCAGTTCTCCTTTCAACACTAGCGGTAGATAGGAACCGAATTGTCTCATGACGTTCTAAACCCAACTCACGTACCACTTTCATCGGCGAACAACCGAACCCTTGGAATGATCCTTATCCATTCTTTGAGAAGAGAAAGAATATAGTTGGCGTTTCCCGCTTTTTTTGCTTTCTAGGGTTTTAAGTGTTATCTTCTTTCTAGATTTCGTAATAAAGCTTGCTTGCTGAGCAAGCCCTAGATTGTGAAAGCAAGGAAATTTTAGGGTTCCCTACTCCTCTGCTTCTATATAAATAAGAGCCTTTGCTCATTAGTTTTTTTAACCGTGCGAGTGATAACAAAACGCTAAGCCTATTGTGCCTTATATTTGTTATTCGAGTATTGTTCAATTGTGTTGTGATAAGCAAATTGTTGAGCCTCTTTAGCCACCAAGGAGTTAGTGTGATTGTTGTTTCTAGTGTGTAAGAGCAAGATTGCAAGCCTCTTTAGTTGCAATTTCTTGTTCCAGGCATGTTAGAAGTGAGCTTTGTTCCAGAGATTTGAGTAATAAAATCATGAGCCTCCTTTGCCTTGATCCAAAATCTCAGATTTCCGTTATTTATGTTCTACTTTTATGATCTTGATTCCAACTTACAGTGAAGTGTGTAGGTGTTTGTTGAGAGAGATTATTGAAGTATTTTGTCAGAAAATCTACCTTGTTCATTTCTAGTTTCTATTGCTCTGCTATTACTTGAGAAGTTAGAAACGTCTTAGTTTAAGTTAGTCGTAGTTGAAGTTCTCAAAATAGAAAATCTCAGCTGCGGCATTTGTGTTTAATAAACCTTGTGCTCTAAGCTGATAAAAAAGATAGGCAACTTCGTTTTAGTTTACTTTCTTTCAAACACCATCAGCAAGAGGGAGCTTCCCCTCCTAATTTGAAGAGCAGTTTATCTGTGCATAGCTGTCCGTTTCAAATACGCATTCCAGAGGTGCGAATTTAAACGCCAACACATACTTTCTACCATTCACCTTGAACTTCATTTCCATTTTCTGCAAATTGAGGGAAAATTCTTCAATGGCATGAAGCCACTTCATGCCCAACACAATGTCCATCTCACCCATGTTGACGACATAATCATCTTGAAATTCGTAATCATTCAACAACAAAGTGAGATCAAGGATCCTCCTGCTGCAAGAGTAAAACCATTTGCTACTCTTACCTTGAACCCCTCAAAGTTCTCTGCTTGGAGTCCACGCTTGGCAACCAAACCCTCATCGATGAAGTTATGCGTAGCTCCATTATCAATCAAAGTGATACAATGCTGCCCATTCACGACTCCTCTATTTTGAATGATCCTTGCCTTTGGATGCTAGAGTATAATGCCATAGGAGATAGTTTTGCATCTTTTCCTAACCCTGCGAATACTCTCCCTACCTCATTATCCTCTGTAACAACTCGCTGTTCTGAATTTTCAGAATCTGAATCATCAGCATAATACCATTCCATTCAATTTGCCTTGCCCTTAACAGGAAAATTATGGTCCCTACTATAAGGCCCTTTGTACCAGTAACATAATTTCTTTTTTCTTAAGTCATTAAGGGTCTCATCATCAAGCTTAACTGCTGATTTCTTTTTCTGATTTGCAACTTGATGATGGCTCTCATCCTCTGGAGGAGTCAAGGTTTTAGGCAGAGACTGCTTTTTCGGGGCAGCGAGCTCCATGCTTCATGCATTTTTCATTGCGTCCTGCAAAGTAGGTGGGTCAAATGCCTTGATCCAACCTCGCAATGGCTCAAGCAATCCCTCACTAAACAAAATAACCAATCTCCTCCCTGAAATGCTAGGCACCATCACCGACAATCTTTGAAACCCACCAATGTAAGACTCCAAACTACCCACTTGTTTGAGCTGAGCTAGCTCTCTAAAATATAACTTCAGATCCTTATGATCGAATCGCTCAATGAGTTTGTTAGTGAACTCATGGTAGGTAGTAATGAGATGGTGGTGTAATGTAACCATGCCGTGATACCACCACTCGTGTGCTAATCCATCCAAGTGTAGAGTGGTGAACTTAATCGCTTCATCCTCTGGCATATGTCTTAGTGACAAATAGTTGTCCAATTTTTGGACCTATGATCTCACAGTGCATTTATCATTGCCGTCAAAGTGTGGCAAGGTGACCTTGCTCATAGCCTGTTGCAAATCACGTGTGCCCTGTGGTGCCTGGGGTGCCTTGTGCTCTGTCCTAACTGCTCCCCCTCTAGGCCTTTTTTAGATCCAAGAATTGATTTAGAGTCAACAATTCCCTGACCTCAGCTGGTAGGGTCATATACTCAGCATAATGGTGTGTAATATCTCTAGCTGTGATAACATATGGCTCTTGCATTGGAACCTCTGGTGCTCGTGGTGCCTCCCTAGGAGTGAAGGTAGGCTGCATGGGTCTGAGAACTGAACTAGTGGCAGTAGTAGACCCCGTAACTGGTACATTAGGTTGACCAACTCCATAGTCTCGCCAGGATTACTTGTGTGCTGCAGTGGGGTAAATTGCCTCATTGTGCCCATAAGTTGAGACATCATGTCCATCATATTCTCAAATTGCCTTCTGGCTCTAGAATCAAGACTTATTGAATCTGCCCGCCTCTTCTCCTTTTTAGCCATGGCACCTGTAATGCTCTCTGTGTTATTGTCACTATCAATATTGTGAATACCCAGAATACCTGAAACTGTTTCACCTATCGGAATTGGAGGTGGTTCCCACTGTGCTGCACCTCTGATGTACTGAATGTGCTCTTTACTCATAAAATACTATTACCAACACAGGATGGCAGGAAGACTGTGCTTTGATACCATTGAAATATCCCACCCCGATTTGGATATTTACTAATTGAGAATTGCCTGTGGTTTCAGAGTTCTTATAATTGTTTTGAGTTTTTGAAATAGAGTTTGCCAGGAAATGCAGCATAAAAATATATAAACAAATTGCAATATTGACAAATTACTGAAGCAAAGATTTTATATATTCAAATCAGATTTCATACAATGCTTGAGAAATCACATTTCACCATACTCGGAAGCCAGAACATTATAATTTGTAATTCTTGAAATTTATATCAGAAATTGGTGTTGTCCCTGATTTTTGACATGCAAAAATCAGAGATAACCCATCAAAACTTTGACATTTTTAGGCCTCAAGGCACGTTTAACGAGGTACAAAGGTTGGGCATTTTAAGTTTTAAGTCTATAGTCCTTTTTTTTGGATAACATTTTTCATTCACTCTCATCTGTTTTCGTGAAATTTTGAGTCATTTTTGGTGTATTTTTGGTCAATTTTGGGTTTCTGGGGCATCACTGCAAGTAGGGGTTTTTGTTTCTTATTACAAGTCAGTAATAGGAACTTTTTACCTCTATGGCAAGTGATAATGTTTTTAAAAACTTCATTTTAAGTCAGTAATAGGAACTTTTTGTTTTAATTACAAGTTTAGGAATTTTTTGTGTAACTTATAAGTGTAGGAACTTTTAGCTCACTTTACGAGTTACTGTTTAAAAAGTTACTTGCAACATGTTATAAAAAGTCCAATTTCACTTAAGTAACTTGTTATGAGCTCCAAAGTTCCAATTTGAGTCTTTCATCATAAAATTCACTTGCAATGAGTTCTCTCAAGTTTACTTGTTATTGTCTTTTTAAAACCTGATTTTGTAAGGGAGTCGATTTATTACTTGCTCTGAGTGGTCAAAAACCCGACGCCATTGTTGGATAGGGAAGTTTAAGTTTGAGTTTGAGTTGCATTTGTTAGAAATGTCTTTTGCTGTAAAACGCCATATCCATTTCAAACGCCATTCATTCATTTTCATTCCATCTTCATTTCAAATGCGTTTGTCATATTGACATCATTCAAAACACGTTTCATTCAAAATGCCATTCATTTCATGATAAAAACATTCTTTGTTGGAATGTTATTTGTTCCTATCAAAAACACCTTTTTTTTTCAGTGTTTTTCATCCATTAAAATGCCTCTTGCTTAAACACGTTTTCAGCTATCTCTCATTCAAACATTTAGTTTGTATCAAATGCCTTTCATTGCTGAAAAACGCCTTCATGATTCTCCATTTCATTTCATTTCACCTTCACATTCACGTTTCTCCATGAGCTCATTACCATTTTCTGCAAAAGAAAGAAAGAAAAATGATGCCCTTGGCTGCAAGTCGGGATTTTATCAACCAACTGCTAGTAGGAAGTTTTGGTCAAGACTGCAAGTAGAAGTTTCAAAAATAAACTTGCAATGACCTCTCATTTTTGCTACCTTTCACGTTGCACTCAGTTACTTGCAATATTTTCCAAAAATCCCGATTACACACTTTACTTGCAGTCAGCCTTCCAAAACCCGAAATTGAGCTTTGGCCTCACTTTTGCAGCCCCTTTGTCTCATTCTCGTTAGTCCGTTTGCACACATGACCCACCAAATCCATAATATAAGGCATGGGCCTTATTTTTCAAACAAATTCCAAGGCTAGAGAATGATAGAAAGAAAGAACAACAACATGATGAAGCCACACAAGGAGTTGAATAAGTAACATGATTGAGCATGGAATGCTTTCAAGACAAAGATAGAAGAATGTTTTCCAAACAGCAGCATGAAGATCCAATCAAGGATGATGTAGTTCGAGTCATATCTTCGGACACTTAGAATAGTTTCAATTATGTATTTGTAATTTAGTTTTGACAAATTACATGTAAAATGGAAAAATGTAATTGCATGTGATCATATCACTTGCAAAGTTGTAACTTGTAATTGCATGTAATAACATTACAAGTAGGACTTGTAATATTGAATAAGTCAATTGCAGTTAGTTAGTAGTTGAGAGAATTTCTCAAGTTAGTTGGGATCTTCCCACCTTTTTCTCAAGGTTTCTCTCCTATAAATACTTGAGGGGGTCTATTGTAATATTTATCTTTTGGCAATGCAACAAAACTCTGCTAGTTTGTATGTGCACTTTAAGACTTTGAGCTTAGATGTAAATCAGATTACAGTCAATTAAAAGAGGCAAATTGCTTTCAAACTTTGTGTTGATTCAAGGTGTTATGTGATGACATTTTCTGCATATTGATTGTGAGTTTTGTGGTGTTATATAAGAGGGATTCAAGCTCAATTTTGCAGACTTTGAACTGCTTATTGCGTTTGGAGTTTTAGATTGGTTTTCAGATTTGATACTACAGACTTTGAGCTGTTTGTCACGCTTGAAGCTATTGTAGAACGCTCAAGCAAAGGGGGTAATTTGCAGACTTTGTGCTGCTTTTATTATCTATGTTTATGCATTAAAAGTGCATCATGTAGTTAGATTTTGAGCTGCTACATACTATACTTGGTTACTAGAAAATCATCTAAAAAGGTTGATAGGAGAGTAAGTTGTCAAAGACTTTGTGCTTTCAATTTGTTTTCTCGTCCCAGAGGAGCAACGAAGGACTTTGTGCCTTTATGGAAACTTTGCTTCTTTATTTGTTTAACTTCATTAATCATTTATGCTTTCCGCTGTGATTCTTTTATGAAATAAGAGAAAAGAATAAGTGTCTTTTCTTAAAAAAAGAGAACAACACAGAGTTTCACCCAGATTTAGAATAGATTTGTAGTTAGAGTTCATTTCTGAATTGTTAAAATAGAAAGCAAAGGGGGAGCCTTCCCTTTGAAAATGGGAGAGTTTATTTCACACATTGTGGCTGAAACCACAATTTTGCATATCCTCAAGGTATACAAAATTTTCAACCAACAACTGGAACCCTTGTCATGGACACCTAGCTCAGAAATTGAGTTTCTCCAACTCCAAATAGCTGCTGATTGGTAGGTAAGACTTAGCCGCCCCAAATGAAATTGAAACAATGCCCATAACCTAGGCGTTTCAGCCTAGAGAAATCCACGCCATGCTTGAACACTGTATGGCCCAACATTGTAGACTTGTAGGTCCCAACAATAATAAATAGTACGGCCCAGCAAGGTAGCAATCAACAATAAAATTAATAACAGCAGATATACTTCTGATTTTCTCAACCAATTTATGATCTAATAATGAAAATCAGCTCCATGAAGCACAATTGTGACCTCTGATGTAAAGCCACCTGATAAGCAAACCTTGGGTGTTATTTCACACCTGTAGAATGCTCGAATATGAGAGAAAATCGTTCTCCAAGATCAATCTGCAGCAAGAAACCCTTGTTTCTCTTCTTCTCAGCAAAAGCATCAAATTTTCATAAGTGTTGAATGAAATGAATGCTTGGACATTGTTTTTACAAAGCTTTTATATCTCCTCTTGAAAAAGCACGACTCCCAAGGCAATTTAATCAATTTAATATAATAAAATGTATTTGCTTTTATTGCCTTATATTATATCATTCATTTGGGTGCTCAAATCAATGACTTTAATAATTTGACTTTAATGTTATTAAATAGGCCTTTATAATAAAGTCGAATAAAGTCATTATAATAACCACTTTAAGAATTAATTATTGTTAAAGTAATTACTTTAATAATAATTAAAAATATCGTAATCCCATAAATAATCATCATTAATCAATTTTGTCAACACCAAAAGGTAGCCCACTAATTCATTTGCTCACTAGGGTGCCTTACTATAAATAGTAAGACTGGACCCCAACAAGTAAGTGACTTACTAAAAATAGTAAGTATGCATAAACTGAGTCCAAAACACCTCAAGAAGGAAAACCCTGAATATCAGCAAGTCCCTGAGAAGAAAACACCATAAACTGCCATATGAAGAACCAGATAACTCCCTTTCAAGGCCCTCTATTCACCATCATTAGCCTACGAGGACCAAATGATAGGCTAATCCGTCAAACACTGATGCTAGCTAAAAAGGGGACATTACAAATTCCTAAGATGCTTTAATTTAGCCTTCCATTGTAAAAGAAATTGTTTTTAGTTGTGATATGGCCAATAACCCAATGTGAGTCATCAATCCAACTACATCACCTTAATCTAGCAATTCTTGCTATTTCCCAGGATTTCGACAAGGAAAGGCTAAGAGTCCCATGGATTGTTAGATCAATCTTCATCAATGAATTCTGATTGTCCATTCCAAAAGAGAACAATGCTCTACTAGAATGCAAGATAATTCATTGGTCACATCATTTAATACCTGTTGACACTGTACTAGTCTACAAGCAATGACTCCACATCAATAGACTACAACTAGCTACCACATTATCATCCAAAGCCAATGATAAAGGGACAATTCAAAATTTCAAAAAATGGCACCATCAAGCTATCTTCACAACGAAACCTATGACATATCTTGTCAAGTTGATTGAGAATTCAAACTCAAAAATTTATAAATAGAGGTGCCTAAGTCCATTGTTCTATTTGACAACCATCAATCCTAAAGTGCTCAAGAGCCACTGAAAACTTGCAAACACTTGAAGCACTTAGGAGATAGTCACAAGCAAGATCTGACCAAGAGTCAAATTGTGCAAGAACAATGAAATCGACAAAGGCCTATCACTATGGGAAGGCATGAAAAACATAAGTGAAGATCTCAATCTCAGCTCCACCATTAGAAAGAGGGAAATTCCTTCAGAATCGGATCTGCCTCATGTCTCCTACACAACCATGTATTCGAGTGAGGTGGTGGCCAAACCAAGTAACCCTCTTCCCTGTTCTTACAATGTGAGACTTTAGTATGTGATGATACAAACCTTCTTTGTAATGCCCACCTTTCTACCAGCCCTACCTCACTTAGATATGGTGCATTCCAACGCTATAAGGTTGAATTTGGGAAACACCCTATGCATGCCTCTAGTAGCCATGCTAATAGAATGTGGACTTCCCATTTACCTAGATTCCTTGTTCCCATTGTGCACCCATTTTCAAAAATAATTATTGCTTACTCTAAGTTGTTTGACCTTGCCTCTTGCACCATTAAAGGGAAGGGTAAAGCTATTCAATTCAAATGCACCATTGTAGGGGAGATGATAAGAATGATGCTTAATATCCACTTGGGCTCTTTCAAATGTGATGCCAATAACCTAGCTAATGCTTGGGAGAGTGTGCATGATAAATTAGCTTTTGCAAATAGCCTTTGCTTGTAGCACACCTTTACAATTCCCCTCAAGTTCCCACTATCCCTCAATGATTTCAAGAGTAACACTTAGTATGTATGTTTTATGGTGGCCTATTTGTTGGGCATGTAGGACAATAGGTTGGTATTTCTAGAGCAGCTAGTAGTTGCATATATGCTAAATAGAATCACTGCAAAGGATATCCTATGGCTATATTTCTCACGACACTTGGAGGAGAAAATAGCCACTCAACTGCAAAACATAAAAGTCATAAGGACTTTCAGATATTGTTCCCTCCTCATACATATGTTTTTGCACCAGTGGTATTAGCTATACCTTGGCATAGATTCCAAAATCTTCCATTGGCCATTAGGATATGACCCAGTTATTGTTTGGACTCCCCTCATCCATAGAAGTAATGATCACTACTCCTTTGTGGAATATTTTCTAATGTCCACTCTCTCCCATGTCTTCAATGAGGAAATGCCTAGACTCACCAAGACTTGTGTGACTGCCTTGTGGTCAATAAATAAGGGAGATTAGTTCATGATGCTTGCACCATTGCCATGGCGAAAAAAAGTGAATCTACTAGAGTTGAGGAAGTGAGGAAGCCTACTAAGAATTTGTAGACTCTAAGATTCACTCAACTGGAGAAGGTGTCTCCCATCGGCCATAACTATAGAATTCTTGTCAGCAAAGCTTCTCTATAAACCAAATCTTGTGTAAGGTCATGAGCAGGGGTTTGAAACTTCCCTATATGGGTACTGAAATTGCCCAAAAGATGATTTCATCAATAGTGGAATATTGTGAGATCTTGGGATAGAGGTCAAGATATGGTTCTCCACCAACTTGATTGATGAATGGAGATGTGGTGCAAGGGTGGGTGGGTGTGGGAAGTAGCAAACCATTATGAAGATATCTTAGAGAGAAGATGGAACTTTCTGAACCTGTAGCCACATGTATCTAGAGTGCACATTAGAAGTCATAAGTGAAACTTTGGACTTGAGGCTATCTGAATGAGGCAAGCCACACCACAAGAACCATGGACCCCACTTGATCTACAAGTTCACGATGAGAAGCTGAAACCCAGAAGTACATTGTGACAAGAGGGAGGACTTGTTTAGGGTTCTCATGGGTTTTAGTAAGGAAGATGAGATCTTGGGAAGCAATAACATCTTGGAAGGTACTTGGAGAAGAATATATAGTGCCATTGCAGTTCCAATAAGCAATGGAGATACCGCCACCACCCACCAGTACTAGATGTTGTAATCATAGCAAATGAAAATAATAGTAGTAAGAAAAGAGCTAATGTAGCTCAAGCTAAAGATGAAGTGTAAGATGAAGAAGAGAATCCCATAGTTGTGGTTGCATAAAGTGATATTTTTATGCTGGATTGAGTGATTTTGAAATGAGAAGAATGAGGAAGGACCATGAAAGAAGGACATTATTTTCAAAGCCAGGTGTAGAGGAGGTAAGTTATGCAAGTTGATTATTTATGGTGGTATTACTGATAATTTGGTTTCACAGAGATAGTGAAGAAATTGGGAATGTAATTTTATCCATGCTTGAAACTGGATAAGGTCACATGGTTGCAGAAGGGTCATCATGCAGTGGATATGTGAGCTATGTAGTGTAAGGTTCCATATTGGTAATGATTAGGTTGAAGAATGTGTGATGTGGTAGCCATGGATGCATGCCACATGTTGCTAGGAAGACACTCACAGTATAAACAGGTCAATGCCTGATGAGAGAAAAAACACAGAGGTGAGGTGTAGGCAAGAAGACTCTAGAGTGGAGAAAAAGAGGTCCTAGTAGTAGTGAATCCCTAGTTGGAATTGATTGTGTTGGAGAATGTGAAGAGGCAAGTGCAAGGCTTGCTGGATTGATTTGGGATCAGGAAAGACTAGGTTATTGATTTCTATGCTGGTTCACTAATAGCCCATGTTGCTTATCAATTTTATGACACAATTATTCTGCTCATCAGCAAATGTGTTTTGAGAGTCGTTACAGTGTTGCTCATTATGAGGTTTGCATATTTGCTGATCTTGTTTAATATAAGTTTCTACTTCTATTCTGAGTTGGTGAGTGGTGAGAACAAATTCATCCTTCCTATAGAACTCTTAGTTGATAAAGATATAGTTGTGGGGGAGGTTCCCCGTTGGGTGATGATATAGTATTGAAATTATCAAATAAGAATCATATCTTGTAAGTGCATTTAACGGCATGCTTTGTTATTTGTATTAAAGCATGTAGTTTTCATTATAAAGCACCTTTGAGCAATAGTAGCAACATAACGAGTTCCATTTCATGGAATAATGACATTGAGGTGACCATGACTATCTTATTTGAGTATATTGTTTTAGTTGTGATTTCTATGGCTATTCACAAAAAAACACCTCAGTTTGGTTTAGCTTGTTAATTATATATTTATGATGATCTTTTTCATTTTAAGAGTATAATTATGAAATTAATATTTACACTCCCATGCATATTTTGAATTGGATTGATTATGCCCTCAATCTATGGAGGTTTCTTCATGTAAGTAGTTGCTATGTCATACAGTTTTGTTATTCAATGTTAGCTTTTATTCTCAAATAATAGGCCTTTTTTCTGCAATTCAAATTATTTTTGGAGGAGGCTACTTGGCAATGTACATGGATGACTGGTTGCAAAGGTTGAATTTCAAACTTGAAATGTACGCTAGAGACAAGGAAAGACTTGGATGTGATTGTTGCATATGTTTAATCCTAGCATTTAGTTTTATAACTTAATTTTTTTCTGGCAGGTACTTTGCAGTTGGAAGTGCAGATGCTCTTGTGAGCCTATGGGACCTTTCTGAGATGCTGTGTGTGCGGACCTTTACTAAGCTAGAGTATGTTACGTATTAATATAATAGATGATTTCAGAAGCATGCCAAAAGATATAATGCAAGTGGCTATAGTTGAAGCTGTTTTGTTTTCTAAACTTCCTTTTTAAGAAGACTGATATTATAATATTGTTGGCAAACTAAAATGTAAGTTATTAACGCATTAGTCATCATCAATTGTTTGTTAGGGTTGACTATCTTAGGAATTTGCGGGTCAATGGAAACACTCTTTGTGGATTCCAATGCTCTCTGTTAAATACTGTATTTTTCCTCTGATGATAATTTATGCTCAATTGCATGGATCTTTCTCATCTATGTGAATGATGGATGTCTCTTTTGCCATTTGACAGTAAATAATGCATAAGCTGCTCTCTTAAGTAGTATTTACTATTTTTTGTTTTATTAACCGACCTTCAAACTTTGTCAATGTTAAAGATGAAAAATCATTATCGTTTCTAGTCTCAATAATTTAATTCCATTGCTTTGCATCACGTGCATTGACATGATTATTATTTAAGAAATTCGATGTGAGGCTTTCTCCAGGTGGCCAGTGAGGACAATTAGCTTTAATCATGATGGGCAATACATAGCTTCAGCCAGTGAAGATCTTTTTATCGATATAGTATGTTGTATTCTCTTCTCTAATATTAAAATTTTATTTGATGGATGTTGGCATCTGACCTTTTCAATGTTAAATTGCTTTAAAAACTAACCAGCAAGAATTTTATACTTTTTGCTGTAGGCTGATGTTCAGACTGGACGGACAGTGCATCAAATACCCTGTCGAGCGGCCATGAATAGTGTTGAGTGGAATCCCAAGCACAATCTTTTGGCATTTGCAGGAGACGATAAAAATAAATATCAAGCAGATGAAGGTTATTACTAACAAATAAAGAAATCGGGACACAAAAATCACTTGGATAGTCATTTTTTTTAATTCCTTCAAAATTGTTAATACACTTCAAGTGGAATATGAGGTCTTTCTTGGTCAAGTTGTTTCTCAGTTGTATTTCTTGCATTATTATTAGACGTTTTTATCTGAGGGCTGTTGGGTGTTGTGCAGGTGTGTTCAGAGTTTTTGGCTTTGAAACCCCATGAACTCACACGTCACATAGTATCAGTTAGACCTTTGTGGAGACTAATGAGATTAATACCCATGGGATGACTTTGAGGAGTCTGGCTTTTGGCTGATATTGAAGGAGAGATTGCAGATTGCACAATCTTATATCGCATATTTGTATTGAATGGAAAACTTTGAAGTCTAATGCCAAGAGCGAATTTTTTAAATATTTTTACCTATCTAATATGAAAGAAGTTTTGTGTAGCACATAGAAGAAAGTCCTGTGTGATTTTGCACACACCCGGCGACATATTCGCTAAGTTTGGGTTGTGATTTTTAGCTTTCTTTAAGAGGATTGTTTCTTGGGGCCTTTTTTGTCAGTTGTTAATATGTTTTTCTTATTCACCTAAGCTTACAGGTTACCTCAGAATATTGGAGAATGAAACTGTCAATTTTGTTATTTTTTCAGAATGAAATGTCTGTTCATTAAATATAGAATCAGATAGCACTTCACAATGCTAAAATAGCAGGGTTACTGTCCCATAGACTTTTTGGTCTGGTGGACGTTAAAAGTCTTATATTCTATTCCATCGGTTTTCAACATTTCAGTCATTGTAAAATACATGAACTACATATGCGAGAAAATGCTCCACTTGTTCCCAAGGCTTCTGTTGCATTCAGGGTAACAGCACATTAAATTGTGTCAGCAATGCCTGTAACTTGCTCTATACAGAAAATTTTAGGAACTGTAAAAATGCTTATTACTAATTGGAGGTAACAATATGTCTGGCCACTGATCAGGAAATGGATAAAGTTTATATACTAAGTAGGTAGGGTTCTACATCTCCTTGAACAATATATAAGTTAAATGGAAGAACAATCCCCATATAAATGCTTGCATAAGGAGAATTTAATAAAAAGGTCCACATATAATTTAACTATTTAAGTTACCTCTGTTCAAATTTATATCTATTTGGATTTTGAAACTTTAAGAAATAATAGTAGTAGATGTAGCCCCACATATAATTTAACTATTTATGTTATCTCTCTGTTCAAATTTATATCTATTTGGATTTTGAGACTTCAAGAAATGATTGTAGTAGATCTAGCCCTTCCTAACTGTAGTAAATAAAATGATAAATGTTATAAGGCCATGCAATACGTCACAACGTTGCTAAGTTCAATGCAAACAATTTAGTAGTTTGTGCTGCATGTATCGGAAAATTGTCCAAAAACTTGTGCAAGATAAGGCAATGTAATGTCCCTGCCCTAGTTAGTTCTCGGGAACAGTGTGTTAGCCTTTTATTGGACCCTTGAGGGCTAGCTGGATTGGTTAGAGGGTCAGTGGTACTTTCTGGAGAGTTGATCGTTCTTGTTTTCAGAGCCCAGTGATTGGATCACAGCAGGCGTTGGCAGTTCAAGAGTCTACAGCTTCTGACGGCACAGGAATATTTGGAGTTTTGAGCGAGTTATGAATTTTTAAGTGATTTGAGTTAATTAATTAACTTAATGCCTTTTTATAAAGTCAAATTGACTTTATACAATTTATATCACTTAAAATCTTCTAAAAAGGTGATTTAATATTTTAATCACTTAAAATATTAAAGGGCGCTCAAATATTAAGTCATGACTATTGAAAATGACTTAATAATATATTAAAAGATTTAAATGATTGCAAAAGGGCGTATCTTCTTAGAAATGCGTGCCTTTTGGATATAAAGCAATTTTTGGCAATGAGAAACTCACCTTTTGATATTTCGACTTTGCCTTGGTTATTCTTCTTGTGCATTCTCCTGTGATCAGGGTTTGAACAATTTTTCCATTGAAGAACGATAACTCTTCAGTGTTGAGCACTTTTGAGGCTGTGAGAGATCAGCTGAATTTGTGCAGTTTGTGAGAGCTTCATACAGAGGTTCTACTGAGCTTGAGCTGTGTTTCCTATTGGATTTCTTTATCAGTTTCAGAGGGTTTTGGGAGATGGCACCTTCATTTCATCTGGCAGACATCATACTTCTTAGCCGTACCTTCTAAGTGAGAATTTAGGGGGTTTGCAGTGAAGTGCGTGGCTCTTGTGCAAGGGCGTTTGGGCATTTCTTGGAGGAACGCCTTCTTTTCTGAGGGTTTCTCTTCATCATTTTAGGCGTTTGGCTTGCACTCTTCATCTGCCACCATTTTCAGGTTGGATTTTGCATTCTGTAGCTTTCTACACCAGATTTGGTCAGTTTTTCACCATCTTGGCTGGCAAACTGGACTACTTTCTTAAATAAATAATCTGGACACTTCCGGGTATGTTTATGAGTTCTAAATCCTTTGTTGAGCTTATTTATTAACTTTTGTATTGTTAATTCGCCTGAAATAACTCAGATTTACATTTTATATGCATTTATGCTGTGCGTCCCTTCTCTTCTGTCTATCAAACTTTCTCTAAAAAAAACTAAATAGCACTAAAAAGACTTAAGAAATATTGGGGTTTGAGTTGAGAGCCAACAGGGCTCATCACAGGCAACTCTACAAACTTTCGAGTAGGAAACACATTTTTAAAGGAAACAATGGTAGGATATCTCATTTTTCTTGAACAATAAGAGTAATTAATTTTATAGTGTTTTTACAACACCCATCAAAGAATTGCAATTATGAAGTGTATTCTTTCTTATTGTTTAATTATTTTGGCATGAGTCAATAAATGGATATATGTTGCATTGGTATGCCTTTTGTTTGGTAATAGGTAGTGAATTTGAGCTTTACAGTGGAGATTGTGTTTTATTCTAGTGTGTTTCAAGTGAGACCTTGAAAAATATTGTGTTTTAATAAATAGAGAAGAAGTTTCTCATTTATGGTCTTAATGGTTAGGACCAATTAAAAAATGAGTTGAAAAAAATTGAGTTTTATAATAAAAATAATCATAAATTTATCATCGTTATTATATTATTGTTATAAACTTAAATATATATATTTAAGATATCTATACCAGTTTTTAAATATTTCAAAATTGAAAGAAAATGAGGAGATTTCATGCACAAACCTTAACCCTCATTACAATATAAAAAAATATGTTAGATTTATTATAGAGAATTATATTTGTGTGCTCACAATTTCTCACAAAATGATACTCATTGAAATAAACATGGTTTATATTATTTTTTAGGTAAATTGGAATTTACATATGATCTTAATGCATGCACTATAAATTTATTTAAACTAGATTTTAACTAAAACTTAGATTTAAACATAAATATATATTTGTATACACATTATATGCATAAATATATAAAACAAAATGTGGATGGATTTTATTTGCATATGAAAAACCTAAAACAAATTATTTTCAAATTGTACATGTCAAGTTTAATTATATCAAATACCAGATTTCACAAATTATTTTTATAATTATATATTGCATAATTAAGCACTATACAATAGAATCCATTTCTAAGTTTGGATTTACATAACATCACTTATCTCAATCCTTCAAAAGAAATCTCAATAGTTACCAAGGTTGAGGATGAGATTCAAGCTCCAAAGTGAAAATAACGAATGTGAGGAATTTATCTCCCAATCATATGATAACCATCCACTACCAAGAGCCAAGGACACAAACAAAACAAAAATCAAACACAAGGCCATACAAACACAACACAAGGTCAAGGATATTCACCATGTTAATCTCATTCTTCTAAGGTTGTCATTCTTCCAATAACCATGCATCCAAAGGGAAATCATTTAACATATATACAAAACATCCCTTTAACACACTAAGACACACTTGCACATAACAATTCACAAGATGAATTGCACAAATTTTTCACAATAAATAATTGCACAAGAGTGAATTTGCACCCCCATTGCAAGTTCCCCTTTCACATCCTCCACTTTAGAAAAATCAAACTCGACCATGTAAATTCGCATCACCCATCTGCACTCCATCCACTTGGCGCTTGTTTTTAGTGTCAGTGGGGGGATTTCTATTGGGGAAGCACGCGAGGCACGCGAACATCTGCGCGACACGATGTCCTGACAAGATTCTTGCCTCTGGAATCTGTAGAGGCATCACGTTCTCCATTAGCGACAAAACGTAACGTCCCTGCGCCCTTCAACTAACCTTTGAACAACTCTTTACCTCCTAATTTCACTTAGAAATTCCCATTCTCTTCTCATTCATGCTCCTTGATCTTCTACATGCTTTTTCACATTTTACACAATTCTTGAGCAAACTCTTGAGCTACTTGTTGCACTATTGGCTTCATCATTTCAACAATCACAACATTCTTCACATCTACCATAAAAGTTGCAACTTGGTGTCTTGCAAGACTCCCTTCGGTGTCGCTACAGCCACGTCAACTTTGCCACGGTTGTAAGCTTGCATTCCTCTATCATTGGCCTTGAGTGCCTCTAGTTGAGGGTGGTATTGTTTTATTACATTGTTGGATTTGAGTAGCATAGCATTTCTTGTAGTGTTCGGTATTTTCCTTCACAACATAGTTTCTTTATTGCATTTATACTCTTTTATCTATCTAGTTGTCCATGGAGGTGGAAACACCAAAATGGGGGTTTGACTGCGGCAAGCCCTGAAAAAGCCCCAACATTTTTCCTCGTCTTATTGTGTGTAGGTACTTGTTCGTGTGGAGCTTGCGGGAGAACTAGACCCTCTGTAAGTTTGTTTCTATCACCCTTCACTCTTGTCATTTCTCATAACATTTCTCTCTTTATTCTGCTATTCTGTTATTTCTTGCTTTTCTCATCACTTTAAAACATCTTCAGCTAAGTTGTTAGTAGGTTTTTATACCTTTGACTGTCCTTTTTCACTTTCTATTTGTATGGACGCTAGCACACCTGTGAGATGCTAGTGTGTCATGCTATTGTCCTCTGGTATAGAGCTGTTTGAGGTACATTCTGAGTTCCAAAAACCTGCTCACTTAGTCTAAACCTAACTCTCAGGTTAGTAAAGTGACAAAAGCATTGAGAGTGCTCTTCATTCTCTATCCTCCAATTCCCTAAACACTTGTGCAGTTGAGGTAGATTAGGGTGACTTTCAACTCTCAGCTCTTTGTGACTTGGAGTCATTGACTCATCAGTCCCCCTCCTCTACATTTTGGTGAACTTGTCATGAACCATTTTGGTTCCATTTTGTAGTGTTGAAAGACCCTTCCCTTGTGTTCTAGGAGTGTTGTAGGTGTGAGTGTTGCGAAATGCATAGCCTTGCAACCCAACCTACGACTCCTAGTGGCATAATTGGAGAGGCTTCCTAGGCATTACGAAGCAAAACCTTGAGTTGGTCACCATCTAATTGTTAAACCCCTGGGGACTCTTGCAAAAGTTCTATCTAGTGTATGTAAAGATGACTTCCTTTTTACACCTACCCATCCCATCTATGCAACTTGCGAGTGGATCTCCCACTATAACATTTACCTCATAGGATTTGCTGATGAACTATAATAGAGAACCATCCCCTTTGCACATCCCTGCACGTATCAATGGGAATACCATAACTGGTGTTCTCGTTGACCCTACATGCTGGGTGAATGCCATTACCGAGGAGATCATGTTGATTAAATTTTTACATAAGTGTTACGACCCAATTCGGCGTAAATTAAAAACTTTCCAATTCTCACTAAAAACATGTAAAAGTAACATCTAACAAAGATAATACAATAAAATTTCTTCCTTTCTTTATTGATAAATATGTACAAGTTACAATATGTTTCCTCATGAATTTCCTTTTCATTGTAAATATAAATCAGAGTTAAAAGTAATATAGTTACATATTTAGCTCGTAAGCTTTTGCACAAATAGAAGTAAGAAGGTCCAGGAGTCCGTCCTTTCAAATCTTGGTACATCGGCCGCTCGCTGTGGAGGAGAAACATCACTCGGGTGCTTTTCCGCCAACCACGGACTTATAATGTGGTCCCCCGCACGATCATTTTGCAATGAACGACCCTCCCTTCGAAGAAAAGATTGGTAGGGTATCCTTTAACGATTACCAACTGAGCATAGTGATGTGTCCTACTCAACTAGAACCTTGCTATTTCACAATCTCGATCTAGTACTCGGATCACAATGAACTGACAGTGTAGTCTCAACTATCTCACATCTAGGTGGATGTTGTACATTTCACTACTTTGGCCAAAGTATTCTCATTCAGTACTTCGAATGAAGGTCATCTATCATAAACACTACTCAGGGCCGATTTGACTTAAGGCTTCCTTACTCTACGCATAGGTTTGTCCTTCAATGGGTGAATCCGTCATCCCAGACATCCTACAATCATACGAACCTACTAGAAATGAAAACAGTAATCAAATGTCTTGTATCAATCCTCCTAACTAGGAATTCTTTGTCCTAGGAGTATTTAACTTGTCTCAGTTATCCTAATAACTTAAGCTAAAAGACTTCACTTGATTCTGCCATCATCTCAATCCTAGTAGATAATAAGTACATCTACGTATTCTCCATATATAGAGATCATACACAACATGCAATAACCATTTAAAATGCAAGTAAATCCTTCCCTTTTACCTTTTTCTATTATTTCTTTTTAATGCAAGATAAATAATCTAATCCTTTAAACTTTTTATTCATATATTCCCTTTTTCACAATTCCCCTAATCATTGAATCCTTTTCACATTTTCTTCTTAAATGAATTGCTTTAGTTATTCATCAAAACAGTTCTTCCCTATTAGAACTAATTGAAATCAGCAATCACAAAATCAAAATGGAAACCACTTTAATAAAAATTATAAACTAGGAAGATTCATGCCTGATTTTAAAGCTTCTCCTTCCAAATTTGCTCTTCTAGATTCTCCTTCAAATAAGCTTCCAGGTTTCAGCTAAATATGGCTTCTTTAAATGAAAGTATTTCACTCTATAGTGAGCTCCTATATCTCTTCTCACAGATGTGTTTCCAACACTCAATTCCTACTCAACTATATAAATACCTCACTTTAAACTCCAATGACTTAATTCACTGTGACTGGCAAATGCTGAAAATAATTCACTGAATTTATCAAACTCAACAATACAGGAAACTCAGGCAGAACAATGTAATGGATATGGAATAAAATAGTAAACTCAGAATGCTCCAAAGGCGTGTTCACAATGAATGGAAGGCGTCATTATATAGGGCCCGAAATGCAACGGATTCCACTAAAGAAGGCATGCGAATTGACAACATAGTGCCCAGAAACAGTCAAAAAGACACTTGGCGAGTTTCTCAAACCCTTAGTCATCAATTTGAAGGTGATTCGACCTCCTTAGAGCTAGCAAGAGAAGAATAAGTCAATTTACATGGCGGATTTTGACAACACAAGGCGTTTTCAATTTTTTTAGGGTTTTAATGAGGCAAAAGATCCGTTCCAGATGAGACGTCATTATTGCAAAACACCACGTCACCATTTTACTCGCCTAAAGAACATTATTCGCATCATCCTTAGTACCAATGCTCTGCTCGTGTATTTCAAACGCGTTTTCAATATGCGCGTGATTTCCTTCAGGCAGTTTTCACGAGTTTTTACAAAATAAAACGTTTTTTCTCATTTACAAATGTTCATTAAAAATAATTTCGACTTCTTTTGATTTAAAAATTTCAAACAAATGAATTCGATTTCTATGTTGAGCTTTATTTTGCTCTATAGCCAAAATCGAAATATTTCACCATTTAAATCCTTTTTTCATTTAAATCCTTAATATTTATTCTATTGAATATTCTATGTGTTATTTAAATTTATATAATTTACATTTCAATATCACATATTTATATATTTAATCATATATGTATTTTAATTAAGCGTAATATTTCTAAATATATAAATATATATATTTTCCGACATTATATTGTAAAATATATATAGATATATTTATATATAAGTAAATATTACCTTAATATTAATACATATATTTAAATATATAAACATATAATACATTTACATAAGTATTTATGTATTTATGTAAGTATATATCCATAAATATAATCATATTGCTAATATATACATTAATACATAAATATTTATGTAATTTTGCTAGGCAATATTATTATATATTCTTTTCTCTACAGATATCAGACGGAATGTGTACATATATATATACCTGTGTATACGTATGTATGCGTACATACATGTCAACACATGTGTACGAGCATATCCGTCTGCTTAACATACACATGTATTGATATGTCTGTACATATAAATACGTGTTCACAATATATAGATGTGCATGCGTTCACATTCAATCATTAACACAACATTCACACCATTCATACTTGGGTCATGGTATAGCAAGTCTGACATTTAAACAATCACATCTCCTAAACATAAAGAAGGGAATACAAAATCCTTATGTCAATACACAAGCCTATGGATGACTTACCGTTGCCTCGACAAACAGACTTGGCTTACTCATTCTATAGTATGTGTGTGTATGCTCAATTTGGTAATTGTTACTGTTTACCCGACCAAGTTCCTCCCCGAATGATGTCTCTCCTCTGTCCGGAGGAACAATCTTCATACCTGCACATCATGACATGACATCGGCAGTCATATGCTCGTAATAAGGTAAAAACATCTCACGAGTTAGAATAACATTATTCCATAATTGTATGCAACATTTAATCAAGACTAATCATTTAGAAGTAACAATCAAATGAAATCATCATTTAAACAGGACTCATTCATTTAATAACGAGATCAACCATGTTTTATTCATCATCAAGATTCAAACATTACAATCAATTGCCCTATACAATAGTAGCTATAAAATCGGGATGTAACAATAAGGATGGGTATGATGAGTCTAAAAGCACTATACATACACATGATGGGATTTGCGTTCCTCCCATAAGTTGTATCACCCAGTCAGTCCTAGTTGGGCCTAGAACCGTGAATGCACTCTTTAACATCATCTTGGGGTCCGAACTATTCAAGGTGAAACTAGACATCCCCTGGTTGGTTGCCATGAATGCAGTTCCCTCGGTTGTCCACAAGTGCTTGAAGTTTACCCATGAGGGTTCGATGTATGCAGTCCATGACACCAGTTGTAAACTAACGATTATGTGTGGGGGCTATTCACTAGATCACTTTTGGATTTCCCTTGTTGGTTCACTTCCTCGTAGGATGGACCTCTTGTACTGAACTTATATGAAGTACAAGAGTGGGGGAATAATGCCAAAAGTGAGGTACCCTCCTCCTTATGCCATTTCACATAGGGCTTGCATAAAGGCAAAATACGAGGCTGCTTTGGCTGCTCAAAAAAGGGAGAAGTTTGCTGAAATATGCTAACCAATTTTTTGCCACAGTTTTTACACAATCACCAACACTTGGCCAACTTGATTAGTGTTAGCTCCAAACCCAAACTCTATCAAAGCAACTCTAACCAAGAATGTGCCCTAAAACCACTTAAGGAAGAGGGGTGGGCATATGGTCAGAGGATCCCTAGGATCTAAAATTTGATACAAAAATTGAATACAATTGGAAACTGAAAATAAACTCCGTTGAGAATGTGCACTCAAGATCCTTTTGAAGGTGAGGTGCTAACATATGGCGGAGTACTTATTATAAATTTAAAGAAACTTAGGTGGATAACCAGCCATAGAATTTTCAAACTAGCTAATTCATCTGTTGCGGCGGGCATCCACTCATGAGTGGGAATTCACCACTTGACAACGGGTACAAGAGAGATTACATTCATTCTCCACATTGGCGGTAAACCATCCAGGGGTACTTAATGTGAAATTATAACAAGTAATTGCAGCAATAACAATGGTTGGATTAGTACTACTAAATCTCAACCTTACAATCAAGGAATCTACAAATTACAAGTATTACAATGATAGAGAATAATGCTAAGATGTAAAGAATGAATGCTTTACAATGTTTATCCCTCAAATGATGAAGTAAAGGCCAAAAAAAAAAAACTAATGCAATCTGATATAAACATATGATTTCTGGAAATTCTGATCAACAAATAGAGAACACCATGAAATGCTCATAACTTGATCTATTTACCTCCAAATTGAGTGAAACCAATTGCAATGGACCTCTGGAGGATATGCGCCCAAGTCACCATGAAGAAACAACTTCAAAAGGAAATCATTAATTTCTTTGCACGATTCCCAAAGCCCTTAGAATGGTACGACCTTCTTGAGGGTCGATTTCCTTAAAAATCAACAACTTGAAATTAAATTTTGATATTGCAGCAATGGGGTCGCCTTGGACATGGAGAATGATTGGTAAAGTACCCACAACAAAAATAATTTTATTCAAAGAGTTGCATACAAAAATCCACTTCAGCTGTACATGAACCAACAACTCAAAAATGATTAAAAACTCCAAAATTCTTCAACAATAAGATCAATCTGCTAGTCTGGATGAGAAGCAACAATAAAACCAATTAGGTGTTGTCTTTCAAACACGAAATTGATTGGAATCTAGGAGGTAAGCATCCCTTGAAGAAAATAATCACAATGTCATTTCGACAACATAACTTTAACAATTAACAATGGATACCAAATGTTGGAGCAAAGCTACATTTTTAAAGAGAAAGAGATGACTTCAAATTTCCCTCATGGTACGCCAAAAGTCACATTTGAGACTTTCAAATTTCCAAAGTTATTAATTCCTTCTCAAAAAGGTGTCCAAATTCATGGCAATTAAAAGCTTCATTAAATGTTTAATTTTTCCTTTATGAGGGCGTCCCCCTTCAAGTCCATCTTTTAAACACAACTTGAAGTTATCTTCCTAGGCCAAGGGGTCAACAAAGAAACATAACATTAATTGCCTTTTATTAAATAATTGCCATCAACTTCTACATTTTGAAAGCTACATCAAACATACCAACTGCTCCAACAAGAAAAGAACATACTAAAGCACTGCTAACATGACCATTGCTAAAAATAGTATTTACTATAAATAGTAAACACCCATAAATGCCTCAACCTCCAAGCAAGGAAACCCTAATTTTACCTCAATGAGCCTACGGGCCTCTAGAATAGGCTAATGAGCAACTGAGCTGATCACTGATGAGAAGGGGACACTACATTTGCTCAGGGCTCTTCTTTCTCTTCCATTATCCCACCTACCGCTTCCTCTCGCCCTGCTGCGGCGCCATCAAAATATGCTCCTAGGAATTTGCTGGAGAGTTCGATGGTGCCCGCTTGGCAAAAGCCTAAGCAATCGACATTTGAACTTTTTGTCTTACCTACGGTGCCTTGACCTATTTTGTATGGTATGGGGAAGGGTCCCTGAGGAGCATCCTCTATGTCTCGACCTCCACGACCTCCTACTACTCCTACCTCTAAGGAGTGAATGGGAAGAGGCCCACCGTTGAGGCACTCGAGCTTGCTCCTTTCACTGTTGTTCCATCACCCTCTCCATCTCTTCCTCCTATTCCTACCCAGGAGTCTCTCCTTATGCCAGAAATGGTTGTGATGGATACTCCGATGGCTGAATAGGAATCTTCCATCCCTTCTCAAGTTGCGGCCTCTAGCTCCTAGAGTTGTAGAAATCACCTTGCGCATGAGCACAAGCATAGGAGGAAGGCTCTAGCCCTTGAGCAGGCCGCCTTGCAGAAGAAGGAAGGGAAACCAACAACCCCTACTTTGACATATTCTATTGTTTCCTCCTCTTTCATTCTTCCTGCTTTAGTTACTTCAGCCTTAGTCTTGCTTCCCAATCCCCTTGCGAGTGTGAACTATCCTCACCCGAAGAGGGGGCAGGTATTCATTGCTCCTTCGATCGATCCTCCCCTTTTTATGTCCCTTATGGAAATCTCACCATTCTCGAAACCTGTGTACATGCTGAATACCTTGGTGGTGTCCGTCTTGATTTTCTCCTCTTCCTTCGCGCCCTCTGCTTCATTTGTGGGGATCTCGCATCCTTTAATGAAGCAGAAGATGGAGGACGACCCTGCTTGCAATGGGGATCAAAAGAAGGGTTCGCCTTCTTCGAAGGATGGTTTTGTGTTGGCTTGTGTTGTCCTAGTGACGGAGGAAGCCTCAACATCCCTAGAGTTTTTCATTACTCCCAAGTCTTTCAATGAGCCTAGAGTGGATCTCGGGCACCGCCTCCATCACCCACTGAGTTGACACATGACATTCCTATCAAGTGCATGTTCAACTCCATGGATGAGGTCCCAACCGTATCAATGATCTGTGCAAAATTGCTGACATTTACCCCATAAGAATTAAGTGGAGAAGACCTTGAGGGACCTTCTTCCTTGGCTCTTGTTGTAGAAGGGTCAGAGGGTTCCCCCTTGATATTCTGCTCTTGCAAGCTTGTCCACCCTCCCCTTACAATGATCTAGATTGGGAGAATGATGACCTCTTGGTTGATGAGGATTAGGGGGGCACCTCTACTTTATTTGTAGATTAGTGTGTGCGTGTGTGTGTATTGTGTTCCCCCATGCTTGTTTTATATGTTTCTAGATGATCCTCATCACCCTTGTAGGTGCTTGGATACAAGAGTTTTTTTGTATTGGAAAAATCCTTCTATTTGTCACATCATTCTTCTCCTTGTCGTATATTGATTTTCAACAATTAGAGATGATGCAAAGTGTTGGGGTCATTTAGGCCTCCCTTCCATGTTGACCCAATTTTTTATTTTCATTTTGTCTTCATGTGCCTTCTTCACATGGTATGATATAGTAGGGGCTTGATGATATTTCATTTATATATTATTATACTTATCTATCTATTTATATTTATGAGTAGCTCTAACCCCAAAATATCAAATCCCCTCATCTCTTGTTTGTTACGTCCTTGTGTTTCCTTTCTTTGCATCTTTCTCTCTTCTTTTCTTGCTTCGTGATGTTGTGGTGCCTATGTGTTGTCCCTCGTGTGTGTGACAAATTTACCATAGTTACATCTCGTCATGTTTTGTGGGCCACAACATTGCTTTTTTGTTCTTGCTTTTCTCTCATTAGGATGTCACGTGCCTTTGTGTTCAAAACACACCATCCTAAGGGGGGGGCTCTCATATCACTTTGATTTTTAGAAAATGCATTCAATGGACAACAAATCTGTTCTTGAAAATCTCTACCTTTTTTTAAAATATTTTTCAAAAATTGCATTCCTCAACAAGGACCCCTAGCGGAATGCTTTTCCTTTATCATGGGTTCGTAAAGAAAGAATTTGAGAAATTTTTCCTCTGAGGAGGGAGTACCTTCTCCTGCGGGTGAAGTTCTGACTTTCCCCTTGCGAGGGAGCTTTCTTCCTTTCGAATTCCTTGATGAAGGGAAATCTTTCAAAAGGATTCCTTGATGTTGAGTTGATTTTTGAAAAAAATTATTGCACGTTTAAATAGAGTGTCCCTTGAGTGGACCCTCTTTCTTTTGAAGGGTTCCCAATGGGTTTGAAGGGTTCCCAAGGGGCCTTTTGAAATATTTTCCTTCAACTTTTGACTATCTATGTGACTGTCTACTTGTTAGCCTACGTGGCTTCTTTTTGATATCTAACATGTTCTGTCTATGAATCAACATGCTGCTTTTCAGGTGCGCTTGTGAAGCTTCTTTCCAATCCGACTGTACAAAGTCCCCTACATTGGGATTCCCTTAGGAGAGAGTTCCTGGGGCACCCTCTTTGCAAGTTCGAGGACCTGTGAAGCGGTTTCATCCTATGAGATCTGTTCACCATTAGTCTACGGGCCTCTGGTGCACTTTGTTCAATCCTCCTCAGGAGAGAGTACTTGTGTAGCCATTTGCTTGCCTTGTGCTTTTGAGCAGGCCAGATTGTAGTATGCTTCCTTGACTGTTCATTTATACATTTCTAAAATATTTCAACCTACTTTATCGAACACTCATTAACACTCATGTTCGCTAAAGTGAAGGCAAGATGTATAGGAGTGAATTTGCACGCCCTTGCAAGTTCCTCTTTTACATCCTTCACCTTAGAAAAATCAAACCTGACCATGTAAATCCACATCACCCATCCATACTCCATCCACTTGTCACATGTTTTTAGTCTTGGTGGGGGAATTTTTGTTGGGATGCGTGCATGACGTGTAGACGTCAACATGGCACACTATTGTCCTAACATGATTCCTACCTCTGGAATTTGTAGAGGTGTTACATTCTCCATTGGCAATGAAACGTAACATCCCTGGGCCCTTAAATTGACCTTTGAACGGATCTTTCTCTCCTAATTTCACTTAGAAATGCCTATTCTCTCTTCTCATTCATGCTTCTTGATCTTCTACATGCTTTTTCACATTCTACACAATTCTTGAGAAAAATTTTAAGCTACTTGTTGCACTATTGGTTTCATCATTTCAACAATCACAAGATTCTTCACATCTACCATAGAAGCTGCAATTTGGTGTCTTGCGAGACTCCCTTCGGTGTTGCTGTAGCCATGCCAACTTTTTCATGGTTGTAAGCTTGCATTCCTCTATCATTGGCCTTGAGTGCCTCTGGTTGGGGGTGGTATTGTTTTATTACATTGTTGTTGGATTTAAGTAGTACAATGTTTCTCGTAGTGTTCAGTATTTCCCTTCCCAACATAGTTTCTTTATTGCAATTCTACTCTTCTATCTATTTGGTTGTTCATGGAGGTGGAAACACCAAAACAGGGGTTTGACTGCGACAAACCCCAAAACAACCCCAACATTTCCCCCCGTCCTGTTGTGTGTAGGTACTTGTTCGTGTGGAGCTTGTGGGAGAACTGGATCCTTTGTAAGTTTGTTTCTATCACCCTCCGCTCTTGTCATTTCTCATAACATTTCTCTCTTTATTATGCTATTTTGTTATTTGCTGCTTTTTTCATTACTTTAAAACATCTTCAGCTAAGCTATTAGTAGGTTTTTATACCTTTGACTGTCCTTTTTCACTTTTTGTCCATATGGATGCCAACGCACTTGTGAGATGCCAACACGCTGCGTTGTCATCCTTTTTTTGTGTTGTCGTCCTCTAGTAGAGAGTTGTTTGAGGTAAAATCTGAGTCCCAGAAACCTGCTTGCTTAGTCCAAACCTAACTCTTAGGCTAGTAGAGTGATAGAAGCACTGAGAGTGCTCTTCATCTCTATCCTCCAATTCCCTAAACACTTGCACAGTTGAGGTAGATTAGGGCAGCCTTCAACTCTGCGCTCTTCGTGACCTAGAGTCATTCAGTGGTCGGTCCCCCTCCTCTACTATAGCATTAAGAAGAAAAGGAAGAAGCCTTTCTATTCTACAAAATAATTAGCATTCCAAAGGATTTTATCAATACACACATACATACACAATGAAAGTAAAAAAAATACTCTTTCTTTCTAAAAATGTTATAAGACAAAATTGAGTTCTTACACAAGCATATAAAACACAAGTACTACATATTCAAATTTTATACAAAATAAATTAACAAAATAGTAGATTTGTGTAAGGGAGAAATCAGATGATGAAATATGATCAAATGAATGAATTGAAACTAATCTAATTCAAACAAAAGCTAAGATTCATACCCATTACTCACAAAATAAATGATATTGAAATTACTGAATTTAGTGAACTAAAAGCAAATTAATGAAAGAACATAAACATAATTCAATTAACTAATGCCATTACCCATCTTGTGTGGAAGTGTGTTTGCAATGATGTTGGATTGTTTGTTGTACAATGTGAAGCCTCTATTGTGCATAACAAAAGCTTTAAAGTGCGATGTCATTGATCAAAGATATGTGTAAAGCTTCAAAAGGTTGATTGTGATTTCTGCATTACTTCATCATGCAAATGATGTTGATTCTTCAATCATTTTTAAGGAAGCAGATGATTGTTATATAGAATTTGTGTTTCGAAATGAACGCTCAAGATTGCGTAGTAGAATATCCTAATCAATGGTTCATAACCGTTGAGAGGAATTAGATGGGAATAATTAGTGTATTTTGATTACATAATTGGTATGATTGAAGAAATCATTTTGAGTGTTCAGTGGGATTGAGGAATCATGTTGAGCCTTCGGTGGGATTGAAGAATAAATGAATCGTTAGGAATAGATGGATCAATCAATCAATTAGATCAAGCAATTAGGGGATCGTAATTTGCTTAATCATGAAAGTGGGTGAGGATAATTAATTAATTAATCTTTTTTGAGTTGAATGTGCAAATCAAGTTTGACTTTTGCAAACAAAGTTGTATTTATTTGATTTGACCTTTGGATGATGTTTTGAATAATTAAATTAATTATTCATGTTTAGGGGAAAGTGATTTAATTAAACTTTTTATGTTTGAATAATTTAATTGATTTAGGGGAATAAAGTGAATTAGCAACATAGTTAAACAATTGATGTTATTTAATTAATCAGGAAGAATAAAGTTCAATTAGGACTTTATTAAATAAATGTATTTTATTTAATTATTCAAAAATAATGAAAAATGAATGAATTAAATAATGTATTATTATTCAATTAATAGAGGAAATTATGGTTTTTTGATGCAATTGATGTGAAATGCAGTGATATTCGATGATAATGATGTCGATGATGAGAAAATGTCATTTAGGATGTGTGATAAGTGTTAGGTCAATTTTACATATCTTAATTTTGCCCCTCTTTGAGACAAAGTAGTGATTGCTTTGTTTCAAAGATTTCGATGTTAAGATGAAGTTCTGAAATTTTTTATATGCCCCACTATGCCTTAGTGGTCAAAATGGTGGTAGGACTCTAGGTTGCCCCCTCAAGAGGTTGGCTAAAAAAACACTTTTGAGGTCAGGCTCACGCCATTGTTTCATTTAGTTCAGATGCATAAAGGGCAAAAAATTAATTCCATAATACTTTCGTTGCTAGTTCATATGTTCTCGAGAGCTCCTAATTTTAACCTAAGATGATTTCCTAGGTAAAAATTAGGTTTTTGAGGGTTAAAATAGGCAAATAGGGCTTAATTATCCTCATTTGCATTTAGAGACTATAGAAAAATTTTCTCTCTGGATTTTGTGATTTATCGATTGTCGAGGAGCTATGGTGAGGATTCAAGGAGCTATGGTGAGGATTCAGGTGGATGCGGTTTGCTAGTTCGGACGACCTCTAGGCGTCGGTGCCCCGATATGTACCTTTTCGTTTCACGTTTTTGACTTTTCGTGTTTGTGTAGTTGATGCATGAAGTCAAAGTTATTGGTGGCGTTAGGTTTATGAATTTTTCGCACTTGCATCATTTTTAATACTTTTTCTATTTGCATATGACCTAAATTTTTGCACTTATTTTAGTTTTTGTTTTAAAATTTTTCTTTTGATATTTCTGTTTCATTTTGTACGCTCTTGTTGAAAATTTGTGCTTTTGAAATTTATGCATTTTCTTTTCTTTATCGCTTTTGACTAAATAGTTTTCGCTTTTGATTGGTTTGATTGCTTTTGGCAAAAAAAAATCGCTTTTGACAATTTTTTTTGCTTTTGACACAAAAGTTTACGCTTTTTCCATTTTTGGAATTTTAAGCCAATTTGTTCATTGTCATAGGGTTTGTTTCGTGTTTTTGTAGCAAATCCTTAATATCATGGGTTTAATGGTTGCAGGTGGTTCTTAATCCGCTCATGTCGAGGGAGCGACAACCATGAGAGCTATTTGATTTGATCGTTGGGTTTTAGGAGTTGGAGCAAGATGTTGTAGACATTGTTGGATTGTGACACATCTGCTACATGCCAATTAACATATGTCTAAGAGGGATGATGACTGCTCTTGTGGAGAGGTGGCACTCAGAGACCTCGTCCTTTAATTTACCTATTACAGAGGCCACCGTTACCCTAGAGGATGTGTGGAGGATCCTCGTTATACCCATTCTTGGAGAGCTTGTTACTTATTTTGTTTGAAGGGGTACCCACGCTATGCATCGAGTACTTGGTGTGAGACATCTTGAGGTTCGTGGGGAAAAGATAGACTTTTCTGATTTTGTTGGTAGCATAGATCGAGTTTCCTTCGTTCTGTATGGTTTGGTCATGGGGCTTATTGTTCTTGATAGGTGAGGCCAACAATTTCCTGTTGGTTGGGGTGTGTGCATCGAGCAAATGTTCGAGCATGAGACTAGATATGCATGGGGACTGTGTTTCCTTGCCCACTTATATCAAGATATGCACGAGGTTGCCTACTATGGCGGTAGATCTATTTCAACTGGTGTCTCTCTACTGCATGTATGGGCCTAGGAGAACATCCTAGTTGCTAGACTTGAAGGTATTTTGGATCATACTCTGGGGGGTCCATATTCTTATTGTTGTGGTGATTTCTTTCATTACACTTGGCCTAGACAACTTCCCTATTGGCATTGTGTTTTAGGTAATATGCCAGGTTTTGTATGGAGGCCATATTTAGATTGCGAGTCATGGCTTGATGACTAGGAGCAGTTAATATTTTACAGATAGACTAGATGGCTCATTGGTCGTGTTCACTCTTTATTAGAGAGATATCTACCCGATAGGGTTTGTTGATAGTTTGGTGAGCGACAAGGTCATTTCCTAGATGCTTATGAGGCTCATTTTGGTTGGACTCCTAAAGAGGTCTAAGTATGGGGTTTACAAGCCGATCATGATGTAAACTTGGTAGATTTCAGAGCTCTTGCCCCATTCAGGTGGGGTTGGCCAATCGGTTTAGCAAATTCTGGGACTACCCCAAATTTTGATTAGTGGTGGGCGTGGCGTATTTTGTAGAGATTTATAGATCTTTCCAACATTCCTATAGTAGGTAGAGAAGGTATTATCAGTATATGAGGAGAGAGGCAACATGTTGATATCGTTGTAGAGTAGATTGCTAGAGCCCAATGGGATGGTGGAAAGGACTATCTGATGTAGCAAGATTAGGGATAGGTTTCGAGTCCCCCACCACCACCTGGAGATGGAGCAGTACAATGAGCACAAATGATAGCTATGAGGAACATAGAAGTAGTGCAACGAAAGGTTACAGAGGCTCAGGTTGCTATTGTGATGGCGGAGAAGGACCTCTTGAGGGTAGAGTGAGATAGCAAGAGCGGGCGACATCATACTGCAAAGGCCCAGGTATAGGTGATTATAGTTGAGAGAGATACTCTTAGAGTAGAGCGTGATGCCCTCCGTGCAAAGTGAGATTAGTTGTTACAGAGGAAGACATACTATCAGACTCTCTATGATGCCTTCATTCCTAAAACTCAATGCCGATTGTGGTTTGGAGAGCCCAGTACTACTATGGGTTCGCGTAACATAGGAATTCTATCAGATAGCCTGATCTACAACCTTCTTTCCACCACAATCAGGATCCTTAGAGTTCTTCTCCTCCGGCTAAGCAATAGTATTATTGTTCTTGATCATTTATGATATTCATTGTGCAGAGACTACTATTGTAGACATGACTTATTATATATATATTCATCGGCCCAGTTAAGGCCTCGTATATATGTATTTTCTTTGTATTATGATATCACACATGGTTATATGATGATGTACCATGACATTCTCATTTTTGATGATATATATGAGATATAGATACTTTGATTCAACTTCATTATGTGTTTATGTGATGATTATGGATGATAATGTATGATTTATAAATGCTTTTGTATTTTTCTAATGTACGCATATGATGTTGATGGATGGATGATCGATATATCATTATGATATATGATGTTTTTATGATGGATGTTGTTGTCTCTATGATGGATGTTGATTATACATGATACATGGTGTTTTTATTGCTTATTATTATTGTGATATGCATTGATGACATTGTGGATGCAGGATGGATATGGAACTAATGATATTATGATGCAGGATGGAACTGTTAGAAGAAATGTTGGATGATAGAAATTTGATGTTATTTATTTGATGAATATTGCTTTTGCTTCGTATAGAGACTTCACATTTTTAACAATCCTTTTTGATGTAGCAAAAAAATATGATGCCCCAGGGTATTAATAACCAAGGAGACTTTGTATCCATTGCGTGGACTTTAAATCTACATAAAAAGAATATTCTTGCTCATACCAGACATATGAAAACTTTGTTTAAAATATATGGATGGGTTGTGTTTAAATTTTTTTGGAGCAATTACACAAAGAGGTATGAAATACCTAACATGTAATTGCTACATGAATTGTCTTAAAACAACTTCCATACACTCAACAATGGAAGTATTCACCATGGTAGTATCACAAAAAATTGAAATGATGCTCAATTTCCCCCATTCCTTCTTCTCTAAATCCTTATGGACATCCTTGAGAGATCCTAGGAATAAAAAAAGAAATCATAAAGATAAGACTATAAAAAGATAAAACAACATTGTAGTGTCACTTGCCATATCTGTTTTGCGGTTTCAGGTTATTATCTGTTGTTGATCATGTCTTTCATAGGAACAAATTCATTAAGGCATATCTCAGGATGTTGTTAGTGAATTGTCAAAATATAGGTAGTTAATACTTTGTCGTTTGTTTTCATTTCTCTGTAATCAAAACTTTTTTGATTGTTTGCTTGAAAGTTCTAGCTTTTGATGTTTGCTTTGTTTGTTTGTTTTTTTGTCAAAGGGTGAAGATGATGATTTGTTTATTATGTATGAAAATTTTATTGCGGATTGTGATGATGGAATTAGGATATTTTTGATTTTACTGAGTTTTATGACACTATTTTTTGTTGTTTTTAGCTGAATAACCTAGGGCCTTGTGGGCTGAACAAAGATAAGCCTTGCCTATGTTGTACATGCAAAGGCTCATAGGTCGCTTGGTTTGATAAGAACACATTTTTTTGATCTTTTATGTTTTGTGAATGTTTTTAGATTTTGATTTTTTTGACTAAGTTGAAAGAAAGAATAGTAGACACCTAAGGGGATTGACCTACAACCTCGAGGGATGATTAGAGATAAGCCTTTCCTACATTGTACATGCAAAGACCATGTGGTTTGATTGATGTTGACTCAAAGTATAACATGTTTTTGGGATTTTTGATTTTTTTGGCTTTATTTTGATTTTGTTTAGTTTTTGGATGTTTTTGATTTTTGATAGTTTTTTACCATGATGGGACACTCAGGGATCTAATCCATGGCTAGTTTCGAGAATTTTCCCCTAGTTTGAGATAAGACTACCTTCTCTAGGAGGGACGAATGTAGATGGTGTGACAAGGTTCAATACGTAATCAGTCATCAAGCCATGGTTGGAGACATGTTTTATTATGTAATGAATGGGAGGGTGCTTCAAATAGCACCAATAGAAAACAATGCAAGTCTTATTCAAAACGTAGTGCCTTTGTGCTAGGTTTTCACTATGGTACTTGTTCTAGAAGCATCATAGAGTGGTTTTCACTTGAAGAATGTTTTATTTCTCTTTACTATTTTTCTTGCTTTTTGATTTTTTGATTTTTTAACTTTTTTTTTTTTTTGGATTTTTACCCTTTTTCTTGGGGTATTCTGATGTGCTTCAAGTATATAACTTCTTGAGGTGACTACTATTTAGTAGTTCAACAAAAGGTTCTACTCAGAATTATCCAATTAGTAAGCTACAGAACTGTAGGTTATTGTGATGATGAATGGGCTAACTAGTTGGATTCAAAATTACCTTTTCCATCTTGATTCAGTTGTACCTTTTGATTCTCTTTGACTACCAAGTCACCAACCTAAAAGTTTCTTTCTTTAATCCTTTTATTTTAGCTTTGTTTGAGATGATTATGATAAAATTGAAGATGGTTTAACATGCTCAAATGCCTTTTGCCTAGGAGTTCCAACTCATTTAATCTGGATACCTGATACTCTTCATTGTTGACCATTCCTTTTAATGATATTCACAACAAAGGGATTTTGACATCGATGGGTAAGATAGCTTTCGATCTATAGACCAAGGAGAAAGGTGTGGCACCTGTAGGTGTTCAGATACTGGTTCAATAAGCCCATAGGGCCGGGTTTAGTTGCAAATTCCAATCATGGACGATGTCATTAACAGTCTTCTTTAGTATTTTTAGGATGGTTTTGTTAGATGCTTCATCCTGACCGTTTCCTTGGGGGTAGTATGGCATGGGGGTGCTACCACAATAGTGGTTTACACTTTCTGGGAGATCTTGATTTTTTGCTGAAATTATATATTTTTAGAAAATATAATGATTTAAGCCTTGAAAATTTCCATTTAAAGGATTCCAATTGAAGAACCGCGCTAGTTTTAAACCATACCTATAACAGAGTCTCCTTTACACCTATCAAAATGTTGATAACAAACCACTTTTGATTTACCTTTCGGGGGATCAAATGAATTCATTTAAAATTTATTTTTTGAAAGTATGTAGTTATTATAAGCTTGCAAAAAAGTATAGTTTTAATTAAATTAAATTTGATTACTATATTTATTTTTTATTTCTTGTGAATGTAGGTTTTTCACTGAAAATCAAGCTCTTTGTTCTACACGTGGAAAAATAGAATATTATCAAAATAAATTTTGAAAAATATGAGTGCACCAAATATTGAAGTCCTTGATCCAACAACAAAAAATAAAATTGAATTTCGATACATACAAATGTTATACGGTCCGCCTATGTCTGAATTGTAATTGGTTTGACTTCAAAACTTGATTAAGGAAAAAATATTCAATAAAACACTATCAAACCAATTGGAAGCACTAGATATCATAGTTACAAATCTAAATTCAAAAAAATTATAATTTTATCCTTCATAGCAAAAATGTTGTGTTATATGATGAGCTTCACTCCTTAAAAATGGTGTTTACTGAAAAAAACTATTTTTCAAAGGAGATGGCAAATGAAGTGCAATTTGATTCCAAAAAAATTGGAAAAAATATATTTAGAATCTATAGACAAAATTTCACAAATCACTAGTTTGCATCTTCTTCAAATTCCTCATGGTTTAGCCACTATAGGTGTTTGAAAGTGAAGATTTAGTTAGAAAAAACTAGTTTAGTGTCTAGTTTGGCCAAAAATTATAAACCAGTATTGTGGGATCACCCATGGATAATTTGTGTTGTATAGAGAATTTGGAGCAAAGATCTTGGACATCTTGATTCTTGAATGGGGTTTCATTGTTTGTTATGATGGTTTGGGGAATTCCATACCTACAAATTAGATAATTCAAGATGAACTTGGATATCTATTTTCCAATGATGTAGGTCAATGGAATTACTTCTATCCATTTGGTGAAATATTCTGTTGCGGTAATAATAAACTTATGCTCGCTAGAGGAAGCAAGAGATATCTTACCTACCAAGTCTAATCCCCATTGTGAAAAAGGCCATAGTGTTATTATATCCATTATATTAGACTATGATCGGTCAATTTTCTTAGGGATTTGAAACCCTCTATTGGTTTGCACCCATGATTTTGTCCCTTAGATTGGATTGCATCCTATTCATCCCAATTTTAATTTTAAATCTCCCACTTCTTATGCTTACTTACTCAAAATATCATTGTTAATAGTCACCTTGTGCACCAAGGGTCTTGAGTTGTGTATCTAGGATGTCTCATTAGTTCATTTAGAATAATTTTCTGTTGGAAAAAAGAATTCACAAGGGCACCTATTCTGAAGCTTACTCTTAGTTATATTATTATTTGTATTTAAGCTTGTTTGTTCTTAAACTTTGCACATAAACCACATGGATGCTTGATTGTTATCAATGAAGTGAACAATCTTCCCCTCATTTATAGGATACCCATAAAGGTGCTTTTTAGCACTACGATGTTCTAGATGTATGTATAAATGTATGAGAATTAATATCAAATTTCAAATATGCAAAGGAAAGATCAACAAAAGGACAAAGTGCCCAAGGACAAAAGAAAGAGCTTAATTTTGTCCTAGGTAATAGAAATCTCAAAACATCCATGTCATATTCTCTTGATTTCTATTTTGATACTTGATCATAATTAATGGTCTTCTATTAGAATGGATTAGTTGGTCAAATAGGTCAAAGTCAACATCAATGTCAAAATCTAGATAAGCTTCTTATTTGTCTCTATAATTTATCTTCTCAATCCTAATTAATTAGATGTCAAGCTTTAATTTAGTGTCAACTCTTTATTTTCAAGGTTCAATTTAAATAGGGTTAGGCCTATATCATGTTAGTATAAGGCGTTCTTTATTTATGTACACATACATGTGTAAATGTTTGTGTTGTTAAGATGCATATTCCAATGAATGGAGATAATATACCTTTAGAAATTTTAGCTCATGGGTAAGCATGCAATTGCACAACTATAGTTCACTTGGTGATTGCAATTCATGTTGTAATTTACCTACTATTTTTCATCCAATACAATTATATATGTATACATGTAAGTTGTTTGGTTGCTTACTTCAATAATTGGAATTAAAAGAGAGATAAAATGTTCAAATCGTGGGGTTGTTATGCAATTGCAAGTATACTTCACTAGGCAATGTGATCTCACCTCATTATAGTTAGTATTATTTTTGTGCAAAGCAATCGTGTACATATGCATATTTTTCTTACTAAGTTGTTCATTATACTTTTTAGAAATGCAAAATAATTAGCAACTTTAAATATTAGGCAAGCATGTAATAATAGAAGTACATTTCACTAGGTGAAATTTCAACTTAGTATGCTATACCTAAATGATATTTTGCCTAGAAAAAATCTTATACCTATGAACTATGTGTCTATTCCTCACTTCAATAAATGAAAGTAGAAGATGACCATTTTATTGGTGATGTCAATTTCATATGCCATATCAAATGACGTTTTGTCTAAAAAGAATCTTATATATCAATACGTGAGTTGGTCACTTTAATATGTACAAATAAAATGGCCATTTTTCTAAGTGATGTCAATTCAATGTACTATATTTTTGATATTTTGCCAACAACAATCCTATATATGTCAGAGTTGCTCCCTCCAATAATTAGAAATAAAAGACCAATAAAATATTCAAATTATTAATAGTTATACAACTGTAAAAAAAAAATTCACTAAACAATATAAATTCACCTTACTATATTTAATATTTTTTCCTTACTAAACAATAATCTACATATATATATTTATATTATTAAATTACTTATTATAATAATAAAAAATGCAAAATAATCAATGAAAATGCAATAATATAATTACATTTCACCATATGATGTCAACTTTGCATACCATATCAAGCCTAAAACAATTTTATATTTTCATATCTAAATTGATATGACTAATAAATTGAAATTAATCCACATATTGATGTTTTACCAACGACAATACTATAAATGTGGGATTTGCTCCCTCCAAGAATTGGAAAGAAAAGACAACCATCTACTTTAAATAGTAGTGGGCATGAATTTGCAGCACTACATTTGTTTAGGTGATTTGAATTGGGTCATTATTTCTTCACCCAACCACCATGCAAGAAACATGGTGAAAAATAAAAGATGACTGGCAGTCTGAAATCCTCAGTCAGCCTGCAATTGATTGAGCACATTTCAGGAGGTGATGTCAACTCAGCATGCTCTAGCTATAGTGGGCATTTATCCTTCTTTGTACTTTTCAAATGTTTGAGTTGCTACTGCTATAAATGGAAAAAAAACTGTTCAAGTGGCACAAATATCTGGTTTTAATGGTGGACAGACGTGGGAGGAAGCATGTGTTGTATGTAGAATGACGTTGTACCTTTGATTACATGGTAATGATCTTCTTGATTCTGAATCACGAGTCTCGTGGCTGTGCTGACTCATATACAGAGTTTTGATTTGGTTACTCAGAAATCTACTTAATGGAGTCCATTGTTATATGTGTAGGAAAATAATTATCATTAACTTTGAATAATAGAAGCATAATATAATAATAAAGTTTTTATTGAATTTTTAGTTGGATTTATAATATATAGATATTTGATTTCTTGTGAGATTCAAATTTGTGATCTTTCTTTTAAGAAATAATAGAATGTAGGAGGATTGAATTGAGTGCCACAAGTAATGCTATAAGACTATTTGTGAATATGCGGTATTGCACCTTGCAGAAATTGAGGTAGTTCATCCAAGCCCATGGGAGTGAGGTAGATGGAGATGGGTTGTAGCCTTGACCAATTTAGATGAAGTCCTGATCACACTAGTCACTAGACCCAATGGAGTCTTAGATCATTCGTGTTTTCTTGCATCTTTGTGTTGTTTCTAAGAATCTCAGTTTATTGAAAGCTATCACCTCTAGTAGTCTTTCCAGAAAGAATCTATAAAGAAGGTTGATTCCTTGATGGTACTCTTGGTTGACTATTCTAAATGCAAAAGGGGAAAAGATGCTACTTTTATCACTTATCTTCTCCTATTCTACTTATACCAAGAAAAATATTTAGGAGGGGGGACAAGGTTTAGAGAAACAAAGGAAAAGGAGGTGATGCACCAAAAAATGTGATCAATTAAACTCCATCCTTTTAGGATCTAACCTTCCACTCATGTTTACACATAGAGTTTGGTTAAACTTTATTCAACTTGTATTTGTAGCCTAGTTGGTGAGCTACACACTTTCCATTCAACTAGATCAACAAAATTATAGAGCATGCACACCCATAACCTAGTTAGAAAACTTCTGTTGGAGGACTATGAATGGGCCCATAACCCATTTAACACTTCAAACCTAAGTACTCTCTCTAAGATGGGTGCTTGTGCAAAAAATTGTCTATACCTACAACTTTAATATACAACAAGCCAAACATCATTTACATGAGGGTGAATCCCATATTTATACAACAAGGAATATATTAGGATCACACTAGTAGTGATCTAGGCTACATAAGAAGTGTTGTACAAGACAAGGAATATGGCATATGTAAAAAAGAAGAAGAAAAGCTACATAATGATTTATTGCAAATGCTAGATGAACTATTCATATGTGAGATAAAGGTAGTTAGTGACTCAACAATTTGAAATGATTGTGCTAGGATGAGGTTAAGGAGGAATCCACTAACTACAAATGGTGGACCCATTAGATCCAACTAGGAGAATCTATTGAATGAGCACATGGAGTTATTTTAGCTTAAGTGATTGAAGTATTAGACAATATATTCCTTAGGCATGCATGCTTGGTAGTTAAGAACTTCAACACACTATTGGAAGCTAACACTTATAGATGGGAAGTACAATGAGTACACAATAATGAGAAACACTAGAGTTCATTGGTTGTCATGGATAAGTACTAGTGGGTTGACGAACTCACACTAAAGTTTTCACTAGAAGATTTCTTACTTCTTAAAACTTACATTGCCATGGATGTGTACTAGTAATGGATTATGAATAGTGTACAACATACTCTTCTCAAGGGAAGGTTTTTACATCATAGAATCAAGGAGATAAAAAATTAACAAACATTTTATCTAATAAGGGAATAAAAAACATTTCAAAATTCTTCTTTGTTTGAAGACCCAATTTCAAAGAGAGTTTTCTTTGCAATGAACCTAATTTTGAAGGAAAAGTATTTTGAGGCTCTTTGAAGAAGGGAATAGGCATTGAAATGATCTTATTCACACAATGTGGTACACCAACATGCATAAGAAACACCTGTTAAGCACTCTTCCTCATTCGTATAAGTTTCGAAGGAAAATTTGAAACATAGGGGCAATGGGGGTGCCTTTCAACACAAGGAAGAGCCTACAAATAATGCTAATATTATTTATGGATCTCAAACCAACATCACTAGTCTAAAATTAAGGGAACTTAGAAAGTTAACTAGATTAGCAAATCCTCCATATATATATTGTTACACCAACCATTGTAACACCAAATTATCATGATGTGTTTATCATCAAACCAATTAATACATCTTGAAGTTTCCCAAAGAATTTTAATGTTAATCCTTTCTATGAATATCATGAGACAAGTGGAAGGTACAAACCAATCAAGCATAAGATATAATATCATATAGATAATAATGTGATTTAGTAGAAGGTATTGGTGATGCCAATTGAAAGAAACTTGTAGCACTTCCAAATCAAAATCTCAAAGTCTACATAAAATCATTCCCTAGATGCATCAATGTAGCTAATCTAATCAAGTGGAAGTGGCTGATGAAGATCCTTCAAGCGATGGTGATAATTATTGTATTAGTTTAATTAAAAAATAAAACACTAAATGTAGCATTCTCAACATTAATATTGACAAGAAAGATATTAAACATGATGGGTATCATGGATAAATATACATATTTATATTGATGGAACGATATTTGACCCTAGAACTTGAATGATTGGAATTAGACTATGGTGTTTTGGTTGAAGTTATTCCAAGGGTGATGCCAAGTGGAATTGAAATTATATAGTGACATTTTTACCCAATTTATTTCAATATTGAGTCAAGTGGTTGGATTAGACCACGATGTTTTGATATGTCATTCCAAGAAATTTTATGGTGTTGTTATATTGGACTTTATATGTGATTTGGGTCATTCTACGAAATGTGTCTTGATTTCAAGTGAAAGTTTATGTGGAAACAATATGCCTCAAGAAAATCAATAATATCCAAAAATTGTAAAAGATATGTCATCACCTATATATGAGGTCATAGTAATGCTCAAAATTATAAGAAGCCTTAAGTATGTGTTGAGCCAAACTTATAACATGTATATACCTTATCCCTTGCAGGATTCAAACATGTGGCTTCTCTTTCAAGAACACAAATTCTTCATCATTAAACCAACTCAAACGTACTTTAGAGAGTATAAAACATTCAAACTTAACCATGACATTGAAGGAGGTAACACCAAATAGTTTGAAAAAATAAGATCATTAAAAATGTAAGAATTTCGAATGAAAGACACACGCATAAACATCATAAACTCGAAAAAGTAAGAATAATTTATATAGAATTTTGAAATAAATAATAAAATAAGAAAAAACATATTTAAGAACTTTTATTCAACCCTTAAATATGTGCAGAGGCAGGCTTATAGCATGTGCATTCCTCACTCCATATACAACATTATAAGTATACAATCAAGATGAGCACGATTTTGAAAGATTGTCAAGAAGCAGGTGGACAAAACACCACTCGCTTGACACAAGCCGAGAAAGCATACATATCACTGTAGATATGTCTACATATGACTGTAAAGATGTCTTATCAGATGTTATGGCTCTGACAGTAAATTCCTGTGCCACTATAACAAAAGCTATCACAAGGGACAACCAAAAATTTTTGCAATGAGGAGAATATTCTCCGTAGGCTTGTCTAGTCAGATCTATTGGTCATTTTATAATGAACATTATTTTGTTTGTAGATATTAAAAAATTAAGGTTTACATTTTAATAAAGTTATTAAATAGTGATCTATGTTAGAATTAAAAAAATTCAAAGATATTAGATTTTCACAATCTATATTGATAAAAGCATTATTTTTTTGGATTAAACTATGTAATTTTTGTTTGCATCAACATTTCGGATCACACTCCATGATTCATCATCAGGATGAAAAAGAGAGCTGTAGGAGAAACATCAATGTTTCACCTACAACTCTCTTCTTCTTCCTGATGTTTCTCCTACAACTTTCTTCTTCACCTTGATGATGGATCACAAAGTGTGATCCAAAACGTTGATGCAAACAAAAATTAAGCAGTTTAATCCAGAAAAATGATGCTTTGATGGTTTCATGTTTTTGTAGCAAATCCTTAACATCATGGGTTTAACGGTTGTAGGTGGTTCTTAATCCGCTCATGTCAAGGGAGCGACAACCATGAGAGTTATTTGATTTGATTGTTTGGTTTTAGGAGTTGGAGCGAGATGTTTTAGATTGGATTGTGACACATCTGCTACATGCCGATTATCAAATGTCTCAGAGGGATGATGATTGCTCTTGTGGAGAGGTGACACTTAGAGACTATTGATGTGTTTTTTATGCACTTCTCAACATAGGCAGTGCGTAGGTGCACTACTTCTCTTGAAAGACAATCTTCCACAATCAAATTGCAGAACACTATCCCAAGGTCTCTAATGTCAGGTCTTGACAGTGCTTGGAATATCTCAGTTGTTTGATGTGATTTGCTGGAATCACAAGGTGGTCTTACGGATGAGTTACAAAGCATGGGAAGTTGGATTTGCAAATGCAGTTTCAAAGTGCTGGAAGTGAATGAACAATGGTTGTCCACTCAAAACAACAAGCTGAAACTCATCAAGTTCATTTGATTTGGCTTCATGGTGATACTTTGGATCCTACTCTAACCAAGGATTAAAAGAAACAACAAAAGGAGAAGGGTTAAGAAAAGCTATTCTAATCCTAAGCTACGAATGAACAATAACAATGGTGGCTACTAAAGTAGACAGGCTTCCTAAATTGAGTTTTGCTTGACCAAGAGAAACCTACAACTATACAAAACCAGTGCAATCTTCTAAGGTCTGCTAATTTTCAAATTACACATACACATCATGAACATGCAATTGAACTAGGTTGCATCAATGACAAAAAGAAGCCCAGGCTAACTTTGCACAGCAGCTTGTCATCAACAAGTGCCAAAAGTATGGGCTGGAAGCTCATCAAATACTATAACAACAACACTATCATGACAGCCATTCAAGAAACTAATACTAAAACTAACATGGAAGTAGAACCATACATGCAAGATGAGAAAAATTAAAGAGAACATTCATAAAATCATGCAATGTTGTCTTCTATTGCTGCAAAATGCTTCTTATAACAACTCTCCAACCCTTACAAATGAGGGGCAAGCCCCTATTTATAGTTTTCCAAAGCCCAAATGAATGGCTAGGATCAATTTGCAACGAATGGCCCAGATTCAATTACATTAGGGTTTCACCTACCCCACAATATTCAACAATTTTAAAATACATCATTGTCTTTTCCCTGTTTTGTCATCTAGTGCCCATGTGTTGTAGCAGTTTCGTCATTTAGTTGATTTCCCTTTTATTGTAGTTGAATCTGTCTGAAAGCTGCCCTCTTACTTGATGTGTTTGTAGTGCTCTTCCTTGGATCAAACGAGCCCGTCGACGATTGGCATCAATAGATTGGTTTCCCTGATTCGGGTAGACAACTCCATTATGCTTTCTTTAGGGCCACCCCCTTGCATTTTTGTCCTTGAATTTCTTGGCACAAGCCTTCTTCTAACGCCGACCCTATTGGCGGGTGCTAGTGAGAGAGGCGATCATGAAATGAATGGTGAGAGGAGCTATGCGTATTCCTTGTTCAACTTTCTCAGTGGGTCTCTTGACGAACCTGCAGTAGGCTCCTTGAATCCTGCATACATGAAGTGTCGTAAGTGCTTTCATACACAAATTAAGGAAAACGTTAATCAAATCTTGCAAAATATTTGTTAGATCCATCCATGCATCATCAAAAGATCATAATATTCATATTTGGGGCTCATTTGGATTGAAGACATCAATGTAGGCCCAAGGGGGCAGGCAGCGAACAAGGGACAACAAATCGGAAGGGAAGTTCCCGGACCTCACAAAACATAGCAAAACTAAGATTTTTCAATTATAACACATGGGAAAAGGGGAAGGAAGAGTGCCTAGAAAACTTCCTTAAAATTGGACTCATTTTACAAAAACTAGAAGCTCAAAATAGCCACGGAGAGACGAAGTCCCAGAAACAGCCACGGAGGGGCCGGGCTGTGGAGGCCGGGTCGCCGGGGGCCGACGGATGTTCAAAACGGCCGCAGAGGGATAGAGTCCTAGAAACAGCCATAGAGAGACCCAAAAACAACCACATAGAGACAGAATCCTGGAAACGGCCATGGAGGGGCCAAGCTCCGGAGGCCGGGACGCCAGGGCTCTATGGATGTTCCAAAACAGCCAAAGGCAGGCGAAGCTCTGGAACCACCAAAACTTAACTGAATGTTGACGAAACCTTGGCAGTTCATTTAAGCACATCAAACACATCCCAGATCCAAAAAAGGTTGGCCCCAAAGTCAAAAATGTGGAAACTGGAGCGACGGGGGTCCATGGATGTGTCCAAACAGCCAATGAGGAAGGGAATTCTAGAGGGAAAGTTCTGAAACCATCGAAACTTAACGGAACGTTGACAAAACCTTGGCAGTTCATTTAAGCACTTCAAACACATCCCAAATCCAAAAAAGGTAGCCCCCAAAGTCAAAAATGTCGAAACCGAAGCGACGGGGGTCCACGAATGTTTCTAAAACGGCCACGGAGGGACAGAGTCCCGGAAATGGCCATGGAGGGGCTGAGCCCCGGAGGCTGGCCGACTAGGGCTCCATGGATGTTCAAAATGGCCAAAGAGGGATGGAGTCCTAGAAACGACCACAAAGGGGTCGGGCTCCGAAGACTAGGCCGTCGTTGCTCCACTGATGTTCAAAACAGCCAAAAAGGGACAGAGTTCTTGAAATGGCCACGGAGGGGCTGGGTTCCGGAGGCCGGGCCGTTGGAGCTCCACGGATGTTTCAAAACAACCAAAGGGGGACGAAGCTCCAGAACCACCAAAATTTAACCGAATGTTGACGAAACCTTGGCAGTTCATTTAAACACATCAAACACATCCCAAATCTAAAAAAGGTTGGCCCCAAAGTCAAAGATGTGGAAACTGGACCGACAGGGGTCCACAGATGCTTCCAAAATAGCTAAAGAGGGATGAAGCTCCGGAACCACCAAAACTTAACGGAATGTTGACGAAACCTTGGTAGTTCAATTAAGCACTTTAAACACATTCCAAATCCAAAAAAGGTTGCCCCCAAAGTCAAAAATGTGGAAACCGGAGCGACGGGGTTCCACATATGTTTCCAAAATGACCACGGAGGGACGGATTCCCAGAAACGGCCATGGAGGGGCCGGGCTCCGGAGGCTGGGCCGTCGGGGCTCCACGGATGTTCAAAACGGCCAAAGAGAGATGGAGTCCCGGAAAAGGCTATGGAGGGGCCGAGCTGCCAGGGCTCCACAGATGTTCCAAAACAGCCAAAAGGGGACGAAGCTCTGGAACCACCAAAACTTAACCGAATATTGACGAAACCTTGACAGTTCATTTAAGCACATCAAACACATCCCAAAATTTAAAAAAGGTTGGCTCCAAAGTCAAAGATGTTGAAACCGGACCGACAGGGGTCCACGGATGTTTCCAAAACAGCTAAAGAGGGATGAAACTCCGAAACCACCGAAACTTAATGGAATGTTGACGAAACCTTGGCAGTTCATTTAAGCACATCAAACACATCCTAGATCCCAAAAAGGTTGGCCCCAAAGTCAAAAATGTGGAAACCAGACTGACAGGGGTCCACTGATATTTCCAAAACAGCCAAAGAGAGACGAAGCTCCGGAACCACCGAAACTTAACGAAACGTTGATGAAACCTTGGCAGTTCACTTAGGGACCCCAAACACATCCCAAATCCACTAAAAAGTTAGCCCCAAAGTCAAAGGTGTGGAAACTAGACTGACAGGGGTCCACGGATGTTTCCAAAACAGCAAGAACAAGACAAAAGGCAAAAAGGGGACGGGCAATTTTATTTCTCCGCGGATTTGAATACTCTAAACAGGTGAATTTGGTAAGGGGAATTTGATCGTTTGATGACACATGACCAATTTGGGCTTGGAAAAATGGGGCACGTAAAACAAGACAAGAGCAAAGCATCCTGTCGGGAGCAAAAAAATGGGGGTCCTTGCCTACGGCAGGGCGTGTGTGCAAAACATGCACAACAAATGGCGACTCACTGGGGAAATGCTCCAGAGCATTTTGATGACAAACTAGAATCACGAACCCAGAATCTCTGGTTTCGATCTTCACGCTAGGGCAAACAAACTAGATGCCTAACCAAATGATCAAAACCACTAGCCAACCCAACCTTCAGCATGCTAAAAATCCAAGTGTGTGCAGTTGTGTTAATTCCCATCCTTCAGTTGCTATAGGAACCCAAGCTCTGTCAAGTTAAGCTACGTAGTTTATTCTAACTCCAAAAGCATCCAGGACATTGCCTCGCTACCAGTTAGGTGTCCATAGCCCCGACGAGGTTGTCATTGTAATTCTTCTGAACATTGCTCTACTGCCAGCCAGGCGTCCATAGCCCCGATAAAGTTGTTCGGATACCCTTGAAAAGGCGAATTTTCTCTTTCTTTTAATTTTCAATGTTTACTTTCTTTCTTTCTTTTCTCTTTTCAGCTCTTTTATTTCAACCCGCAAGCATTGAAGCTCGCGCTCAGGGCTGAGAATCACAGTGGCACTGGAGAAGAATTTTAGATTTTTTACTTAACTAGACTTCACAAAAGGCCCTACAATGACCGTTGGATTCTTAAGATGTGCAAGAGTTGTAAGATTTCAGAATATGTCAGAGTCAGACTAAACCAACAACTTATCCTCTTTGAATCAAACACCCAGATCACTTGACACTAACAGAAGACCTTCACCATCCACTCTGAAGACTTGATTAGAGTTTGATAAAGAAATACGTAGAACAACCCCAGACAATAAGTATGGTTGTTGTGCACACAGATGTGCCTAGCTAAAAGCAGACGAACCCCAAGCAAAGCAGCAACAAAGTGAAAGAAAACAAAAGAAAACAACCTACAAAGCAAGCAACCTACATCAAACCAACTAATCTAAGGAAAGCACAAAAGAGAAGTATTTATAGGAAACCTATACTACTCAAAACAGGTTATGTACACAGATATTTACAAAGCACTATGTTCATGAAGGGTGAGCCAACATTAACATTCATTGGATTTCGCAGTGCATGCACAAGCAAATGGGCAATCGTTATCATTTTTAACCATGTAAACTTATCTTTATATTATGAAAAAAGAAAATTCAACGTTGCAACACTCAAGTTCAATCACGTCATCATGAAAAATCAATAATTGAGGAGGCTCGCTGAACCCATGGTTAATCCATAAACATGTTTTTTTTCTCTCATTTCCATAATCAAAATAATAAGTGTAGTTATGAGAAATAATAGGGGCAAGGAAGGATAGAACCTGGATGTCATCACATGGAGGTGGCAGCGTTGGACAGTCGAGAGCAAGCACAACATCGTTGATCGTTGCATCAGTAGCCTCGAGCGGGCGTGATGGAGGGTGCAACACTTTGGACATTAAGCTTGCATAAGGGTGGGAGGATGGAGCAGCAAACAACTCTTCCAATCCACCAATGAGATCTACAACCCCGGTTGGCAGTTCTTCAAAAAGAAATACTTCTCCACATTGATCATCTGCAAACTTGGGATCCACTTGGTTGTTGTCCTCAGACGACAGTATGTTGTCTTGTCTCCTTCCCCAAGTATCAATCTCCTTTTCGTGATGTTCAGTGTCATGGGACGATGACATACGCGAATCTATCCTATTGCAGCCATCTAAATATGAAGGAGGATCAACAATGATCATAGTGGAAGGACTCCAAGTTGCATCTTGTAGTCGGTTGGCTGCTTCATCTCTGTTAGCAGCTATCTTAGCACCTCTGCCTTTGTCTTCTTTTTGCTGTTCATGCATCTCATCATGACGTTCACTTGTTTCCTCTTGTTCACTATCGGTGTAAATGGAGAAGGAGCTCCTCTCCCAATCTAGAAACTCTAGTGCATCACTGTTTAGGGGCTCAAGGAGTATGTATTCATCGCTACCGTCTTTTGGGATGTGCTCTTCGTCGACATGAGCATACCTCTGTAGTACAATTCCCAATGGAAAGAAGTCATCAATTGATGGAACCTCATCAAGGGGACCAAAATTCACTACGCAATCTCCCTCCAAAGACTCGCCAAAAATCCCATCGTCCATGGTACACAACTGCTCTTCAAGAGGAAGAACTTCTTGGTAACTAGTGGACAACATTCTCGCTTGATCTAATTCATCGCTTAGAAGTCCGAGACTGTATTGTTGTCCTTCTTCTATTGCTGCCCCAACATCCTCTTGAGGCCTACCTTTAACTAAGCCATCACTTGATTCAGGCTTTTGGTCTTCTTCTTTGATATGGGCAGCAAGTAGAGGAGGTCGGGTACTTGGCTACCTTGCTTGTTCTTTGACTTGCTTGATAGCTTTTTGGCACAATTCAGATGTGAGCTTCAAGTGTGATGAATCATGAAGCCTGCACCAATTTGGCAATAGTAGCACCTCCAAATCCACTTGGTATTTCAGCTCCAACCAATCCTTTGCTAATCTGGAGATGAGCTGGCCATATCTTTTTGCTACTGGGTCCTCATCATCACTTAAAAAAGCAGTATGATGGTAGATAGCCATGGTGAGTGGTTGTTCCCACTCCTCCAAACTTTCATTTTCAGATTCTCGATCACTGTCATTGATGAAGGAGAGGTCTTCTAATTTGATTTCACTTATACCTTTGTCATCATTTTCTGCTGCTCCAATGTTGTCAACCTTTTCTTCTTCCTGTTCTTCAGCATCTTTATTTGTTGTCCCAACATGCATGACTGCAGACTTCATTGGTTCATCGTCACCTACCAATTGCTCTTCTTCAGGAGTGGAGGACTGCCTTCGATTGGTGGAGGGAAGATCTTCTAAATTAGTTTCAATCAGATTTTCATCAATGCACTTTGCTGTCCCAAGACTTTCAGCTCCTCCCTCTTGGTTTTCATTTTCTATGTCTGCTGTCCCAACACCAACTTGCGTCCAACTAGTTGGTTCATCTTCAAGGTGCTATCCTACAGATGTTGATAGCTCTTCTGCCTCACGGGATGAATTCTCCTCATTGAGAGTTGGCTGCTTTAACTTGTTTGAACAACCCTTGGCTTGAGCAATGATGTTGTCACATGATGGACACATAAATTCTGAATGCGGTGCATTGTGAAATCTACACCAACTTGCCATTAGTACTTCCTCCAATCTTGGTCCATCCTTGCTGCTCAAATGTTCTTGGATCAACTCCTTGAATGCTTTGGCTGCCATGCTTGTCAACTCTTCCTATGGGTCTTTGAGAGCCAAGGGCTGGTATATTTCCCAAAAGGGAATTTCTCCTTGCAAGACCTTTTCAATTCTGCTCAAGAAAGTCAGACACCCCAACTCGTTGTGCCTACGACTACAATGGATCCGACATCTATTTGCCAATGCAAATTACTGCAATGGCTTCCTTAGTCTCTTATTCAAATATGCATGCAGCTGAGTGATATCGATTTGTGCATGCTGCTCCATTTTGACTTAGCTTCTACCTGCCTTCAATTTTTTTTGATTTTTAGCATTGAAAGAGATCTCCCTATCTCAGATTTCTTCTTGAAAGTGCTCTCTTCGATTTCCAACTTTTAGCTTTGTAGCCTCAACATGTCAAGCCCTCCTTCTAGCGCCAATTTTGTTCATGTTTTTTTTATGCACTTCTCAACACAGGAAGTGCGTAGGTGCACTACCTCTCTTGAAAGACAATATTCCATAATCAAATTGCAAAACACTATCCCAAGGTCTCTAATGTCAGGTCTTGACAGTGCTTGGAATATCTTAGTTGTTTGATGTGATTTGCTAGAATCACAAGGTGGTCTTACGGATGAGTTACAAAGCATGGGAAGTTGGGTTTGCAAATATAGTTTCAAAGCGCTGGAAGTGAATGAACAATGGCTGTCAACTCAAAATAGCAAGTTGAAACTCATCAAGTTCATCTGATTTGGCTTCATGGTGATGCTTTGGATCCTACTCTAACCAAGGATTAAAAGAAACAACGAAAGGAGAAGGGTTAAGAAAATCTATTCTAATCCTAAGCTATGAATGAACAATAACAATAGTGGTTGTTAAAGTAGACAGGCTTCCTAAACTGAGTTTTACGTGACCAAGAGAAACCTACAACTATACAAAACCAGTGCAATCTTCTAAGGTCTGCTGATTTTCAAATTACACATACACATCATGAACATGCAATTGAACTAGGTTGCAGCAATGACAAAAAGAAGCCCAGGCTAACTTTGCACATCATCTTGTCATCAACAAGTGCTAAAAGTATGGGCTAGAAGCTCATCAAATACTATAACAGTAACACCATCATGACAGCCATTCAAAAAACTAATACTAAAACTAACATGGAAGTAGAACCATGCATGCAAGATGAGCAAAATCAAAGAGAACATCCATAAAATCATGCAATGTTGTTTTCTATTGCTGCAAAATGCTTCTTACAACAACTCTCCAACCCTTACAAATGAGGGGCAAGCCCCTATTTATAGTTTTCCAAAGCCCAAATGAATGGCTAGGATCAATTTGCAACGAATGGCCCAGATTCAATTACATTAGGGTTTCACCTACCCCACAATATTCAACAATTTTAAAATACATCATTGCCTTTTCCCTGTTTTGTCATCTAGTGCCCAAGTGCTATAGCAGTTTCGTCATTTAGCTGATTGCCCTTTTACTATAGTTGAAGCTGCCTGAAAGCTGCCCTCTTACTTGATGTGTTTGCAGTGCTCTTCTTTGGATCAAATGAGCCAGTCGATGATTGGCATCAATAGATTGGTTTCCCCTAATTCGGGCGGACAACTCCCTTATGCTTTCTTTAGGGCCACCCCCTTGCATTTTTGTCCTTAACTTTCTTGGCACAAGCCTTCTTCTAACACCAAACCTATTGGTGGGTGCTAGCAGGAGAGGCGATCATGAAATGAATGGTGAGAGGAGCTATGCGTATTCCTTGTTCAACTTTCTCGATGGGTCTCCTGACATACCTGCAGCAGGCTCCTTGAATCCTGCATACATGAAGTGTTGTAAGTGCTTTCATACACAAATTAAGGAAAACGTTAGTCAAATCTTGCAAAATCTTTGTTAGATCCATCCATGCATCATCAAAAGATCATAATATTCATATTTGGGGCTCATTTGGATCGAAGACATCAATGCAGGCCCAAGGGGGCGGGCAGCGAACAAGGGACAACAAACCGGAAGGGAAGTTCCTGGACCTCACGAAACATAGAAAAACTAAGATTTTTCAATTATAGCACATGGGAGAAGGGGAAGGAAGAGTGCCTAGAAAACTTCCTTAAAATTGGACTCATTTTACAAAAACTAGAAGCTCAAAATGACCACGAAGAGACAGAGTCCCAGAAACGGCCACGAAGGGGCCGGGCTCCAGAGGCCCGATCGCCAGGGGCCGATGGATGTTCAAAACGGTTGTGGAGGGATGGAGTCCCGGAAACGGCCACGGAGAGACAGAATCTCGGAAACGGCCACAGAGGGGTCGGGCTCCAGAGGTCGGGCCACCGGGGCTCGACTGATGTTCCAAAACAGCCAAAGGGGGACGAAGCTTCGAAACCACCGAAACTTAACCGAATGTTGATGAAATCTTGGCAGTTCATTTAAGCACATCAAACACATCCTAGATCCAAAAAGGGTTGGCCCCAAAGTCAAAAATGTGGAAACCGGAGCGACGGGGGTCCACGGATGTTTCCAAACAACCAAGGAGGAAGGGAATTCCGAAGGGAAAGTTCCGAAACCATCGAAACCTAACGGAATATTGATGAAACCTTGGCAATTCATTTAAGCACTTCAAACACATTCCAAATCAAAAAATGGTTGCCCCCAAAGTGAAAAATGTCGAAATCGGAACGACGGGGGTCCATGAATGTTTCCAAAATGGGTATGGAGGGATGGAGTCCCAGAAACGACCATGGAGGGGCTGGGCTCCGGAGGCCAAGCCGCCAGGGCTCCACGGATGTTCAAAACAGCCAAAGAGAGACAGAGTCCCGAAAACGGCCACGTAGGGGTCGGGCTCTGGAGGCCCGGCCGCCGGTGCTCCACAGATGTTCAAAACGGCCAAAGAGGGATGGAGTCCCGGAAATGGCCACAGAGGGGCCGGGCTTCGGAGGCCGGGCCGCTGGGGCTCCACGGATATTCCAAAATAGCCAAAGGGGGACGAAGCTCCGGAACCACCGAAACTTAACCGAATGTTGACGAAACCTTGGCAGTTCATTTAAGCACATCAAACACATCCCAAATCCAAAAAAGGTTGGCCTCAAAGTCAAAGATGTGGAAATTGGACTGATAGGGGTCCACGAATGTTTCCAAAACAGCCAAAGAGGGACGAAGCTCTGGAACCACCGAAACTTAACAGAATGTTGATGAAACTTTGGCAGTTCATTTAAACAATTCAAACACATCCCAAATCTAGAAAAGGTTGCCCCCAAAGTCAAAAATGTGGAAACCGGAGCGATGGGGTTCCATGGATGTTCCCAAAATGGCCACGGAGGGACAGAGTCCCGAAAACGGCCATGGAGGGGCCAGGCTCCGGAGGCCAGGCCGCGGGGGCTCCATAGATGTTCAAAATGGCCAAAGAGGGACAGAGTCTTGGAAACGGCCACGGAGGGGCCGGGCTCCGGAGGCCGAACCGCCGGGGCTTTGCAGATGTTCCAAAATAGCCAAAGGGGGATGAAGCTCTGGAACCACTGAAACTTAACCGAATGTTGATGAAACCTTGGCAGTTCATTTAAGCACATCAAACACATCCCAAATCCAAAAAAGGTTGGCCCCAAAGTCAAAGATGTCGAAACCGAACCGACAGGGGTCCACAGATGTTTCCAAAATAGTCAAAGAGGGACGAAGCTCCGGAACCACCGAAACTTAACGGAATGTTGACAAAACCTTGGCAGTTCATTTAAGCACATCAAACACATCTCAAATCCCAAAAAGGTTGGCCCCAAAGTCAAAAATGTGGAAACTAGACCGACAGGGGTCCACAGATGTTTCCAAAATAGCCAAAGAGGGACGAAGCTCTGGAACCACCGAAACTTAACAGAACATTGACGAAACCTTGGCAGTTCACTTAGGGATCCTAAACACATCCCAAATCCACAAAAAAGTTAGCCCCAAAGTCAAAGGTGTGGAAACCGGACCAATAGGGGTCGACGGATGTTTCCAAAATAGCAGGAACAAGACAAAAGGCAAAAAGGGGATGAACGACTTTATTTCTCCATGGATTTGAATACCCTAAGCAGGTGAATTTGGTAAGGGGAATTTGATTGTTTGATGGCACATGACCAATTTGGGCTTGGAAAAATAGGGGACGCAAAACAAGACAAGAGCAAAGCATCCTGTCAGGAGCAAAAAAAAAAGGGGGTCCCTACCTACGGCGGGGCGTGTGTGCAAAACATGCACAACAGAGACCTCGTCCTTTCATTTACCTATTAGGGAGGCCATTGTTACCCTAGAGGATGTGTGGAGGATCCTTGGTATACTGATTCTTGGAGAGCTTGTTAATTATTCCATTCGAAGGGGTACCCACGCTATGCATCGAGTACTTGGTGTGAGACATCTTGAGGTTCGTGGGGAAAAGATAGACTTATTTGATTTTGTTGGCAACAAAGATCTAGTTTCCTTAATTTTGTATGGTTTGGTCATGGGGCTCGTTGTTCTTGATAGGTGAGGCCAACAATTTCTTGTTGGTTGGGGTGTGTGCATCGAGCAAATGTTCAAGCATGGGACTAGATATGCATGGGGCTTGCGTTTCCTTTCCCACTTAAATCGAGATATGCACAAGGTCGCCTACCATGGCGGTAGATCTATTTCAACTGGTGTCTCTCTACTGCATGTATGGGCTTAGGAGCACATCCCAGTTGCCCGACCTGATGGTATTTTGGATCATACTCTGGGGGATCCATATTCTTATTGTTGTGGTGATTTATTTCATTACACTTGGCCTAGACAACTTCCCTATTGGCATCGTGTTTTAGATGATATGCCAGGTTTTATATGGAGGCCATATTTAGATTGCAAGTCATGGCTTGACGACTAGGAGTAGTTAGTATTTTGCAGATAGACTAGATGGCTCATTGGTTGTGTTCACTCTTTATTAGAGAGATATCTACCTGATAGGGTTTGTTGGTAGTTTGGTGAGCGACAAGGTCATTTCCCAGATGCTTATGAGGATCATTTTGGTTGGACTACTAAAGAGGTCTGAGTATGGGATTTACAGGTTGATCATGATGCAGCCTTGGTAGATTTTAGAGCTCTTGCCCCATTCAAGTGGGGTTGGCCAATCGGTTTAGCAAATCTTGGGACTACCCTAGATTTTAATCAATGGTGGGAGTGGCGTATTTTGTAGAGATTTACAGTTCTTTCCGACATTCCTACAGTAGGTAGAGAAGGTATTATCGGTCCTTGAGGAGAGATGCAACATGTTGATATCATTGTAGAGTAGATTGCTAGATCCCAATAGGACAGTGGAAAGGACTATTCGATGTAGCAGGATCAGTGATAGGTTTTGAGTCCTCCACCACCACCTGGAGATGGAGCAGTACAATTAGCACAAATGATAGCCATGAGGGACATAAAGGTAGTGCAAGGAAAGGCCGCGGAGGCTCAGGTTGCTATTGTGATGGAAGAGAGGGACTGCTTGAGGGTAGAGCGAGATAGCAAGAGCGGGCGACGTCATGCTGCAAAGGCCCAGGTATAGGTGATTACAGTTGAGAGAGATACTCTTAGAGTAGAGCGTGATGCCCTCTGTGCACAGTGAGATTAGTTGTTATAGAGGGAGACATACTATCAGACTCTCTATGATGCCTTCATTCCTAAAGCTCAATGCTGATTGTGGTTTGGAGATCCTAGTACTGCTACAAGTTTGCGTCACATAGGAATTCTATCAGATAGCTTGATCCGCAACCTTCTTCCCACCACAATCAAGATCCTTAGAGTTCTTCTCCTCCAACTGAGCAATAGTATTATTGTTCTTGATCATTTATGATATTCATTGTGTAGAGACTACTATTGTAGACATGACTTGTTATATATATATTCATCGGCCCAACTAAGGCCTCGTATATATGTATTTTCTTTGTCTTATGATATCACACATGTTTATATGATGATGTACCATGACATTCTCATTTTTGATGATATATATGAGATATAGATACTTTGATTCAGCTTCATTATGTGTTTATGTGATGATTATGGATGATAATGTATGATTTATAAATGCTTTTGTATTTTTCTAATGTATGCATATGATGTTGATGGATGGATGATCGATATATCATTATGATATATGATGTTTTTATGATAGATGTTGTTGTCTATATGATGGATGTTGATTATAAATGATACATGATGTTTTTATTGCTTATTATCATCATGATATGCATTGACAACATTGTGGATGTAGGATGGTTATGAAACTAATGATATTACGATGTAGGATGGAACTGTTAGAAGAAATGTTGGATGATAGAAATTCGATGTTGTTATTTATTTGATGAGTATTTCTTTTGCTTTGTATAGAGACTTCACATTTTTAACAATCCTTTTTGATGTAGCAAACAAATACGATGCACCAAGGTATTAATAACCAAGGTGACTTTGTATCCATTGTGTGGACTTTGACTCGACATAAAAAGAATATTCTTGCTTGTACTAGACATACAAAAAAATTGTTTAAAATATATGGATGGGTTGTGTTTAAATTTTTTTGGAGCAGTTATATAGAGAGGTATGAAATACATAACATGCAATTGCTACATGAATTGTCTTAAAAAAACTTCCATACACTCAATAAAGCAAGTATTCACCGTGGTAGTATCACAAAATATCTTTCAAACAAAAAATCAAAATGATGCTCAATTTCCTCCATACCTTCTTCTCTAAATCCTTATGGACACCCTCAAGAGATCCTAGGAATGAAAAAATAAATCATAAAGATAAGACTATAAAAAGATAAAACAACATTGCAGTGTCACTTGCCATATCTGTTTTGAGGTTTCAGGTTATTATCTGTTGTTGATCATGTCTATCATAGGAATATATTCATTAAGGCATATCTTAGGATGTTGTTAGTGAATTGTCTAAATATAGGTAGTTAATACTTTGTCGTTTGTTTTCATCTGTTTGTAATAAAAAGAATTTGATTGCTTGCTTGAAAGTTCTAGCTTTTGATGTTTGCTTTGTTTGTTTGTTTTTTTTGTCAAAAGGTGAAGATGACGATTTGTTTATTATGTATGAAAATTTTATTATGGATTGTGATGATGGATTTAGGATATTTTTGTTTTTACTGAGTTTTATGACACTATTTTTTGTTATTTTTAGGGGACTAACCTAGGGCCTCGGGGGCTCATCAAAGATAAGCCTTGCCTACCTTGTACACACATAAGTTCATAGCTCACTTGGTTTGATAAGAACGCGTTTTTTTGATCTTTTATGTTTTGTGAATGTTTTTAGATTTTGAATTTTTTGACTAAGTTGAAAGAAAGAATGGTAGAGACCTAAGGGGACCGACCTACAACCTCGAGGGATGATTAGAGATAAGCCTTTCCTACGGTGTACATGCAGAGACCATGTGGTTTGACTGATGTTGACTTAAAGTATAACATGTTTTTAGGATTTTTGATGTTTTTGGATTTGTTTATTTTTTGGATGTTTTTGATTTTCGATAGTTTCTTACCATGATGGGATGCTCAAGGATCTAATCCATGGCCAGTTTCAAAAATTTTCCCCTAGTTTGAGACAAGACTACCTTCTCTAGGAGGGACAAATGTAGATGGTGCGACAAGGTTCAATACATAATCAATCATCAAGCCATGGTTGAAGACATGTTTTATTATGGAATGAATGGGCAGGTGCTTCAGATAACACCGATAGATAACGATGCAAGTCTTATTCAAAACGTAGTGCTTTTTTGTTAGGTTTTCACTATGGTACTTGTTCTAGAAGCACCACAGAGTGGTTTTCACTTAAAGAATGTTTTATTTCTCTTTACTATTTTTCTTGCTTTTTTTTTTTTTTGATTTTTTTGTATTTTTACCCTTTTTCCTAGGGTATTCTGACGTGCTTCAAGTATATAACTTCTTGAGGTGTCTACTATTCAGCGGTTCAACTAAAGGTTCTCCTTCAAAATTAGCCAATTAGTAAGCTACAAAATTGTAGCTTGTTGTGATGATGAATGGGCCTAACTAGTTGGGTTCAAACTTACCTTTCCCATCTTGATTCAGTTGTACCGTCTGATTCTCTTTGAGTACCAAGTCACCAACCTGAAAGTTTCTTTCTTTAATCCTTTTATTTTAGCTTCGTTTGAGATGATTCTGATAAAATTGAAGATGGTTTAACATGATCAAATGCCTTTTGTCTAGGAGTTCCAACTCATTTAATCTAGATACCTGATACTGTTCATTGTTGACCATGCCTTTTAATGATGTTCACAATGAGGGGATTTTGACTTCGATGGGTAAGATAGCTTTCGATCTATAGACCAAGGAGAAAGGTGTGGCACCTGAAGGAGTTCAGATATTGTTTCGATAAGCCCATAGGCCCGGGTTTAGTTTCAAATTCCAATCATGGACAATGTCATTAACAGTCTTCTTTAGTATTTTTAGGATGGTTTTGTTAGACGCTTCATCCTGACCATTTCCTTGGGGGTAGTAGGGCATGGGGGTGCTACCACAATTGTGGTTTACACTTTCTAGAAGATCTTGATTTTTTGCTGAAATCATATATTTTTAGAAAATATAATGATTTAAGCCCTGAAAAGGTCCATTTAAAGGATTCCAATTGAAGAGGGTTTGATCAAACCACCTCAGACCAAACCCCATTGGATAGAACCCCGCTAGTTTTAAACCATACCTATAGCGGAGTCTCTTTTACACCTATCAAAATGCTGATAAAAAACCAATTTTGATTTACCTTTCGGGGGATCAAATGAATTCATTTAAAATTTATTTTTTGTAAGTATGTAGTCCTTATTATAAGCTTCCAAAAAAGTATAGTTTTAATTAAATTTAATTTGATTATTATATTTATTTTTTATTTCTTGTGAATGTAGGTTTTTCACTGAAAATCAAACTCTCTGTTCTACACATGTGGAAAAATAGAATATTATCAAAATAAATTTTGAAAAATATGAGTGCACCAAATATTGAAGTCCTTGATCCAACAAAAAAAATAAAATTTAATTTTGATACATACAAAAAAAGTAATGTGTTATACGGTCCGCTTATGTCTGAATTGTAATTGGTTTGACTTCAAAACTTGATTAAGGAAAAAATATTCAATAAAACACTATGAAACCAATTGGAAGCACTAGATATCATAGTTGCAAATCTAAATTAAAAAAAAATAGAATTTTATCCTTCATGGGAAAAAAGTTGTGTTATACGATGAGCTTCACTCCTTAAAAATGGTGTTTACTGAAAAAAAAACTATTTTTCAAAGGAGATGGAAAATGAAGTGCAATCTAATTCCCAAAAAATTGGAAAAAATATATTTAGAATCTACAAATTTTTTTTGACAAATCACTAGTTTGCATCATCTTGAAATTCCTCATGGTTTAGCCACTCTAGGTGTCTGAAAGTGAAGATTTAGTTAGAAAAAATTAGTTCAGTGTCTAGTTTGGCCAAAAATTGTAAACCAGTATTGTGGGATCACCCATGGATAATCTGTGTTGTATAGAAAATTTGGAGCAAAGGTCTTGGACATCTTGATTCTTGAACGGGGTTTCATTGTCTGTTATGATGGTTTGGGGAATTCCATACCTACAAATTAGATAATTCAAGATGAACTTGGATATCTATTTTCCGATGATGTAGGTCAATGGAATTACTTCTATCCATTTGGTGAAATATTTCATTGCGGTAATAATAAACTTATGCCCGTTAGAGGAAGCAGGAGAGATCTTACCTACCAAGTCTAATCTCCATTGTGAAAAAGGCCATAGTGTTATTATATCCATTATATTAGAATATGATCGGTCAATTTTCTTAGGGATTTGAAACTCTCTATTGGTTTGCACCCATGATTTTGTCCCTTAGATTGGATTGCATCCTATTCATCCCAATTTTAATTTTAAATCTCCCACTTCTTATGCTTACTTACTCAAAATATCACTGTTAATAGTCACCTTGTGCACCAAGGGTCTTGAGTTGTGTATCTAGGATGTCTTATTAGTTCATTTAGAATCATTTTCTGTTGGAAAAAAGAATTCACAAGGGCACCTATTCTCAAGCTTACTCTTAGTTATATTATTATTTGTATTTAATCTTGTTTGTTCTTAAACTTTGTACATAAACCACATGGATGCTTGATTGTTATCAATGGAGTGAATAATCTTCCCCTCATTTATAGGATACCCATAAAGGTGCTTTTTAGCACTATGATGTTCTAGATGTATGTATAAATGTATGAGAATTAATATCAAATTTCAAATATGCAAAGGAAAGATCAACAAAAGGACAAAGTGCCCAAGGAAAAAACAAAGAGCTTAATTTTGTCCTAGGCAATAGAAATCTTAAAACATCCATGTCATATTCTCTTGATTTCTATTTTGATACTTGATCATAATTAATGGTCTTCTATTAGAATGGATTAGTTGGTCAAATAGGTCAAAGTCAACATCAATGTCAAAATCTAGATAAGCTTCTTATTTGTCTCTATAATTTTATCTTCTCAATCCTAATTAATTAGATGACAAGCTTTAATTTAGTGTCAACTCTTTATTTTCAAGGTTCAATTTAAATAGGGTTAGGCCTATATCATGTTAATATAGGGCATTCTTTATTTCTTTACACATACATGTGTAAATGTTTGTGTTGTTGAGATGCATATTCCAATAAATGGAGATAATATACCTTTAGAAATTTTAGCTCATGGGTAAGCATGCAATTGCACAACTATAGTTCAATTGGTGATTGCAACTCATGTTGCAATTTACCTACTATTTTTCATCCAAGACACTTATATATGTACACATCTAAGTTGTTTGGTTGCTTACTTCAATAATTGGAAATAAAAGACAAATAAAATGTTCAAATCATGCGGTTGTTATGCAATTGCAAGTATGCTTCACTAGGCAATGTGATCTCACCTCATTATAGTTAGTATTATTTTTGTGCAAAGCAATCATGTACATATGTATAGTTTTCTTACTAAGTTGTTCATTATACTTTTTAGAAATGCAAAATAATTAGCAATTTTAAATTGTAGGCGAGCATGTAATAATAGAAGTACATTTCATTAGGTGAAATTTCAACTTAGTATGCTATACCTAAATGATATTTTGCCTAGAAAAAATCTTATACCTATGAACTATGTGTCTGTTCCTCACTTCAATAAATGAAAGTAGAAGATGACCATTTTTTTGGTGATGTCAACTCCATATGCCATATCAAATGACGTTTTGTCTAAAAAGAATCTTATATATCCATGCATGCGTTGGTCACTTTAATATATACAAATAAAATGGCCATTTTTCTAAGTGATGTCAATTCAATGTACTATATTTTTGATATTTTGCCAACAACAATCCTATATATGTCAGAGTTGCTCCCTCCAATAATTAGAAATAAAAGACCAATAAAATATTCAAATTATTAATAGTTATACAATTGTAAAAAAAAAAAATTCACTAAACAATATAAATTCACCTTACTATATTTAATATTTTTTCCTTACCAAACAATAATCTACATATATATATTTATATTATTAAATTACTTATTATAATAATAAAAAAATACAAAATAATCAATAATCAATGAAAATACAATAATATAAATACATTTCACCATATGATCTCAACTTTGCATACCAAATCAAGCATAAAATCAATTTTATACTTTCATATCTAAATTGATATGACTTTAATAGATTGAAATTAATCCACTTATTGATATTTTACCAACAACAATCCTATAAATGTGGGATTTGCTCCCTCCATGAATTGGAAAGAAAAGACAACCATCTACTTTAAATAGTAGTGGGCATGAATTTGCAGCACTACATTTGATTAGGTGGTGTGAATTGGGTCATTATTTCTTCACCCAACCACCATGCAGGAAACATGTTGAAAAATAAAAGATGACTGGCAGTCTGAAATCCTCAGTCAGCCTGCAATTGATTGAGCACATTTCAGGAGGTGATGTCAACTCAGCATGCTCTAGCTATAGTGGGCATTTATCCTTCTCCTTACTTTTCAAATGCTTGAGCTGCTACTGCTATAAATGGAAAAAAAAAATGTTCAAAGTGGCCCACATCTCTGGTTTGAATGGTGGACAGACGTGGGAGGAAGCATGTGTTGTATGTAGAATGACGTTACATGGTAATGATCTTCTTGATTCTGAATCGCGAGTCTCAGGGCTGTGCTGACTCATATACAGAGTTTTGATTTGGTTACTTAGAAATCTACTTAATGGACTCCATTATTATATGTGTAGGAAAAAGAATTGTAGCATAATATAATAAAGTTTTTATTGATTTTTTAGTGGGATTTATAACATATAAATATATATATATTTTTTAGATTCAAATTTGTGATCGATCTTTTAAGAATACAGATTCTTTATTATTAGTAAAAAGTCTTCAAACTTAATCATGCTGATGAAATTCAGATTACATCAATAATGTAAAAGTCTGAAAGTGAAAGAATTATGAATGGAAGAGTTATATTCATAGTTTATGCTTCCTAATTTAAGCACAAAATAAGAAATAACAAAATGTAGGAGGATTGAATTGGGTCCCATGAGCCATGCTATAAAACTATTTGTGAATATGTGGTATTGCACCTTGTAGAGATTGAGGGAGTTCGTCCAAGCCCATGGAAGTGAGGTAGATGGAGATGGGTTGTAGCCTTGACCAATATAGATGAAGTCATGATCACACTAGTCACTAGGCCCAATAGAGTCTTAGATCATTTGTGGTTTCTTGCATCTTTTTGCTATCTCTAAGAATCTCAATTGATTGAATGCTATCACCTCTTGTAGTCTTTCTAAGACATTTAGAAAGAATCTCTAAAGAAGGTTGATTCCTTGATGGTACTCTTGGTTGATTACTCTAAATGCAAAAGGGGGAAAGATGCTACTTTTATCACTTACCTACTCATGTTCTACTTATACCAAGAAAAATATTTGGGAGGAAGGACAAGGTTTAGAGAAACAAAGGAAAAGGAGGTGATTCGCCAAAAAATGTGATCAATTAAAGTCCTTCGTTAAATTAGGATTTAACCTTCCAATCATGTTTACACGTAGAGTTTGGTTAAAATTTATTCAGCTTGCATTTGTAGCCTAGTTGGTGAGCTACACTTTCCATTCAGCTAGATCAACAAAATTATAGAGCATGCACACACATAACCTAGTTAGACAAATTTTATTGGAGGACTATGAATGGGCCCATAATGCATTTAACACTTCAAACCTAAGTACTCTCTCTAAGATGGGTGGTTGTGCAAAAAATTGTCTATATCTACAACTTTAATATACAACAAACCAAACATCATTTACATGAGGGTGAATCCCATATTTATACAACAAGGAATATCTTGGGATCACACTAGTAGTGAATTAGGCTACATAAGAAGTGTTGTACAAGACAAGGAATATGACATACGTAAAAAGAAGAAGAGGAAAAGCTACATAATGATTGATTGCAAATGCTAGATGAACTATTCAGATGTGAGATAAAGGTAGTTAGTGACCCATCAATTTGAAATGATTGTGCTAGGATGAGGTTAAGGAGGAATCCACTAACTAAAAGTGGTGGACCCATTAGATCCAACTAGGAGAATCTATTGAATGAGCACATGGAGTTATTTTAGCTTTAGTGATTGTAGTATTAGACAATATATTCCTTTGGCATGCATGCTTGGTAGTTAAGAAATTCAACACACTATTGGAAGCTAACATTTATAGATGGGAAGTACAATGAGTACACAGCAATGAGAAACATTAGAGTTCATTGGTTGTCATGTACAAGTACTAGTGGGTTGACGAAATCACACTAAAGTTTTCACTAGAGGATTTCTTGCTTCTTAAAACTTACATTGTCATTGATGTGCACTAGGAATGGATTATGAATAGTGTACTCTTCTCAAGGGAAGGTGTAAATTACATCATAGAATCAAGTAGATAAAAAATTAATAAACATTTTATATAATAAGGAAATAAAAAACATTTCAAAATTCTTCTTTGTTTGAAGACCTAATTTCAAAGAGAATTTTCTTTACAATGAACCTAATTTTGAAGGAAAAACACTTTGAGGCTCTTTGAAGAAGGGAATAGACATTGGAATGATCTTCCTATTCACAGAATGTGGTACACCAACATGCATAAGAAACACCTATTAAGCACTCTTCCTTAGTCCTATAACTTTCAAAGTCAAATTTCAAACATAGGGGCAATGGGGGTGTCTTTCAACACAAGGAAGAGCCTACACATAATGCTAATATTATTTATGGATCTCAAACCAACATCACTAGTCTAAAGTTAAGGGAACTTAGAAAGTTGGCTAGATTAGCAAATCCTCCATATATATTGTTACACCAACCATTGTACACCAAATTATCATGATGTGTTTATCATCAAACCAATTAATACATCTTGAAGTGTCCCAAAGAATTTCAATGTTAATCCTTTCTATGAATATCATGAAACAAATGGTTGAACCATGTAGATACACACCAATCAAGCATAAGATATAATATCACATAGATAATAATGTGATTTAGTAGAAGGTATTAGTGATGCCAATGGAAAGAAACTTGTAGCACTTCCAAATCAAAATCTCAAAATCTAAATCAAACCATTCCCTAGATGCATCAATGTAGCAAATCTAATCAAGTGGAAGTGGATGATGAAGATCATTAAAGCCATGGTGATAATTATTGTATTAAGTTTAATTAAAAAATAAAAAAACTAAATGTAGCATTCCCAACATTAATATTGACAACAAAGATATTAAACATGATGTGTATCACGGATAAATATACATATTTATATTGGTGGTACAATGTTTGACCCTAGAACTTGAATAATTGGAATTAGACTATGGTGTTTTGGTTGAAGTTATTCCAAGGGTGATGCCAAGTGGAATTGAAATTATATAGTGGCATTTTTACCCAATTTATTTCAATTTTGAGCAAGTGGTTGGATTGGACCACGGTGTTTTGATATATGTCATTCCAAAGAAACTTTATGGTGTTGTTATATTGGACTTTATATGTGATTTGGATCATTCCACAGAACGTGTCTTGAATTCAAACGAAAGTTTGTGTGAAACAATGTCTCAAGAAAACCAATATTATCCAAATATTGTAAAAGATATATCACCACCTATATATTAGGTCATAGTAATGCTAAAAAATATAACAACCCTTAAGCATGTGCTGAGCCAAACTTATAACATGTATATAACTTAACCTTTGTAGGAATCAAACATGTGACCTCTCTTTCAAGAACACAAATTCTTCATCATTAAACCAACTCAAACGTGCTAACAAGTAAAAAACCTTCAAACTTAACCATAACATTGAAGGAGATAACACCAATAGTTCGAAACAATAAGATCATTAAAAATGTAAGAACTCAGAATGATAGAGTCACATATAAACATCAGAAACTTGAAAAGTAAAAGTAATTTATATACAATTTTGAAATAAATAATAAAATCAGAAAAATTATATTTAAGAACTTTTATTCAACCCTTAAATATGTGCAGAGCCAGGCTGATCGCATGTACATTCATCACTCCATATACAGTATTATAAGTATACCATCAAGATGAGCATGATTTTGAAAGATTTGTCAGGAAGCAGGTGGACACAACACCACTCGCTTGACACAAGCCCAGAAAGTATACATATGACTGTAGAGATGTCTTATCAGATGTCATGGCTGTGACAGTAAATGCCTGCGCCACTATAACAAAAGCTATCACAAGGGACAACCAAACATTTTTGCAACGAGGAGAATTTTCTCCGCAGGCTTGCCCATTCGTCATTTTATAATGAACATTATTTTGTTCCATAGAAATGATACAATTTTTGGATTTTTTGTATTGGAAATTGGGTGTCGCTCTCTATAAATTGAAGTGTGTCTGGGAAATTTCTTTTCACATGACTGGTGATTGACGTTGGTGCGACATGCCTGTACCACGGGGATTGTGACCTTTTGCCTGTAGCAGGATGCTTTAGCCAATCGAGCTAGGCCCATCGCCCCAATTTATTCGAAAAATTATGGTTTACATTTTAATAAAGTTATTTTAGTCATCTATATTAGAATTAATTTGAGATATTTTGAGGAACTTATGGGAATGCAACATTTGCACAATATTTTATTTTTACTGAAAATATTTAGATTTTCAGTATTATATGTGTCTCATAGGAATAGTGAAAAAGGAGGTGTCAATACATTTTCAGTAATATGTGTGTCTCATAGAAATAGTAATAAATTGTTGCTTTTATTGTTTATCCTTCTCTTAATGAGTTGGATAGTGATGATATGCTTGATTCTTGTCAATAATTTTATTGCTTGAAAATTTCAAGGTTTTATTGACCTCCATAAGAAGAATGTTATGAAAGATGTTCAATTTTTTTTAGCACTAGATTTTCTTTTCTTGTAGGAGGTTAATAACAACGATTTTTTTCTTTCTGCTACTTGAGTTTTGATTGAGATAAGCATAGGAAAAGGGCCTAGACCCATTACAAAAAAACCATAGAGGTGAAGGAGATGGGTCTCCCCAGAAGTGAGACAAAAAAGAAACTAAAAAAAAGAAAGTAAAACCAAGAAAAATCAATAGAGAGCACTATACACAACAAAATAATAACATGGACCAACTACATATCAACAAGTAGCTTCAAGCCACCAATGGCATATCACTCATGATTCAAGAATTTCATTTTCTCCTAAAAAGAAACCTTAGGTTTTCTTCTCTGCACATAACCTTTGGCTTGAATATCTTTAGACTAAGCAATATAATTAATTTTGGTCTCCTTTTTTGTGTGGGTTCTATTAGTAGGCCTAATATGAGAAGAAGTGATATTGGCAGTGGTCTCTTTAACTTCCAAGGATTTTGGTTTTTCTTTTCTCTAGATCAACCTAAAATACCTATAGAGTGGTAGTTGTATTATTGACTATTTCATTGTTGAAATGTATAATTTCTTTCATGTTTCTCAAAATGTTTTCCTAGTTCTTTTTCAAGGAATCCACCTCCTTGTCTAAGTGCCCCCATTTGTGAAAATTCTCCACCATCCTACTCATGTACTCCCACACATCCTCATCAACCTCCTCATCTTGCCAAACCTTGGCCTCAAACAAGGTAATGTCTTCCAGGCTATCAATTTTCCTTTTGGCCAGATGACATTTTACATTGCCACTTGAGGATTTTATTTTGAATGTTAATAGCCTTGCATAAGGTGTTGAGCTTCTCCTCCATTTTAACACAAGATATGTAGTTAGGGGATTCCTTCATGGGACATGTGGGATTAGTCTTTTGCAAGCTATGACTAGCATGGACTCCAATAGAAAAAGTGCTATTTTTTAACACATGGGAGTGTCTCAAAGGGGTAGCAATGTTAGCAGGATCCTCCAAAATGGGGTGATCTTTAGGAGGGCTAGGGGAGTAGTGATAAAGAGTATTATTTCCTTTAGATTTAGTAGGGAAAGTAGCAGGCTAGGGCCTTGGTCTGGGGAGTTGGGTGGGGAATTTTCCTACTCAAAAGAGGAATAGAGAGGACTATACAGGGGTTTCCTAAAGTCCATATCATGTGATTTTTAGCCCATAATTGGAAAGGTGAGGGTCCACAAGATAAGTGTGGGTAGAGGTTGTCCATTGAGAGCCAAAGAACATAGATGGGTGGGGTATACTAGAATTTTTCCTTTTGGGAGTGGGTCCCTCCTCCGAGTGGGAAAGTGAAGGAATATATATATATATATATATATATATATATATATGTGTGCAACCAAGGAGTGGGAATTGTGGTTAGAGCTATGTTGTAGTGACATAGACAATAAATTAACCTCTAGTGTAGGGGGATTTATTTCTCATTCAAAAAAATTTATGGGATAAGATATTCTAATGAGGAATAGATCCAAAAAGCAAATTTCACTTTAACATCATGCCTGAAAGGGTTGAGCATAGGGAAGAGCTTGGAACAAAATCTTTTATAATGAACCTACAACATGATATACCTCATCAACACTTCAACCACTCTTTTCCAAACATTAGGGAGGTCCTCGATGTTGAAGTCATTCTATAACCTATTGGTTTTTTCACCCCTTTCTAAGAACTAGTTCATGACATCGTGGTAATTAACTTTCACTTTTTTAGGGTTGTGAATCCCTTCCATCTAGATGCTTGTCGCCACAACAATCACCTCCATAGGGACTTGAAAATAAATTCCCCTCACATACATAATTCCAACCTTCTAGGAGTTGGAAAATTTAGCATAAATTAGGGTATCTTTTTGCTACTTGTGTTATTTTTCTAGCTAATTTTTATCCTACATCAATCTTAATGCAAGTATTGGAGGGGTTGTCACTTTTCTCTCTTTTATGTGGCACATGAATTTGGTTGATCATGAGTGTGACCCACCCAATTAGATTATTTGGACCCTTTTTAATATTAAAATCATTCTTTTGATATTATTAATGTTTATGCTTCCAATGATACTATTGAAATGTTTTTGTTGTGGCATTGGGTCATCAATTCAATGAATGTTACCACTCAAATTTTGTGCAAATAATTTAATATTTTTGATATGGATTATGATAAATATAACTCTCTTCCCATGCATTAGACAATTGATGGAAAGAAAGCCTAGTATTTCATACATGATAAATTGGGCCTTTTTAATCCCAATAAAGGCCACCACAATACTCATTCGCATTGGTTTAAATGGATAAATTTTAGGGTTGGGTCTAACAAAGTATACAAATGGCTTGATAATACCATGAATTTTGCTAAATATTTTTCTCCTTTTCCATCTATTTTCCTCTTCTAGTGGATCCTTTGTTGGACTTTATTCTTTTTTTTATCATAGTCCCATCTAATTTTGTATTAAATAAAAAATTACTTATTTGAAGACTATCAAGTCATAGTTTTTTCCCAAATACCTCTTTTCTAACTCATCAACCCACATTGGACCGTATTTTTTATGTGTGGAATCTTGAGCCTAGGATTTTTGAGTAGATAGGTTGGATTAACTAGTGGAATGGAGATATCAAACACACCTCCCTCTTCCTCAATATTTGTAGTCACTACTTGAATCAATTTTATTGTTGTGCATACAAGGACACCAAGTAACCATCAAGCTTGAAGCCAACCCCTTTTCTCCTTTGTTGTAGTTCTAGGTGGTTAAGCTCTACCATCAAAATAAAACTCTTAATAATAATTCAACTAGAGATGCCTAGATTAAAGATTGATTACATTTGTTGGAGTTGGAGAGTTTTTTCAAAATATTCATTCTTGACACACTAGTCAAGGTATCAAAAAAATTAGGGATGTTTGTTAGTTTTTCAAAGAACTTCCTTATATTCTCCATGTTTTTGTTAGGCACTATGAGTAGGTGTTCAAAGTTTAAGAGAATTCTCCTAAATGAGAGAAAGATTTAAAAGAGAACCTCAAGGTTGTTTCTTATTGGATTTTTTCCTCTTAGCAAGGTTTTTGTAATCAATTGCTCTCCATTGATGATCTATGATAAGTTATTTTTACTATGTCTAATGAAAAATCTCTTGGCTATGATGGTTTTCCTTATGAATTTTACAAGGCCCTTTGGGATTATGTTTGTGAGGATATTGATTATGTTTACCTTTAATCTATTCACTCTAATTCCTTAAGAAAAATTATCAATAAAGAAAATATAAAATTCATACCTAAATCTGGCGACTCTAAGGATATCTACAACTAGAGGTTGATTATGTTGAATATTTCTTATAATATCATATCCAAGGATTTGACACTAAATTTGTACCATCTTCATCCTTAATTTTCTTGTCATGAAAAAATAGGATTTATTAAGTCCAAATATTTTTTTTTTGCAAGTATGATTGCGTATGGTGGTGTTGTCATTGATGTCAACACAATACAATATGTTGCAGAGAAAGGAATCAAGTGATTCCATGTTTTGCATGTATATTTGAGATACTACTAATATGTTTTGAGTACATGAAGCTATCTTTATGGTGTTCTAGGTGTGCTAATATGATGAGATTATCAAGTGATTTTGTGAAATAGTGAAAACAAAGTTGTGTGTGTTTAGAATGTGCTTTGATATGTGCTCCAAATTTCTTCTATGTTGATCCTATGCGTGTGTAGATCTGAAGTATTGTTTATGGACATCTGTTGGTGGTATATCCTAGATTAGAGCTTCTGGTTTGATGGAGAGTAAAAGTTGCATTCATGGGTGTGTGAGCTGGTCTGGAAAAGTTGTTTGTCTATGGATTGGGAGAAATGTTTATGCTTCGTAGTCCTTTGCTGGTTTGTTTCAGGTCTTGCGGATCTGGAAGAAGGCTCGTAATGATGTCATCTGTATCCTATCAAAGGTGTTCATGGTTTGGTGCTTTGAAAGAATAGTTTCAGAGTTGTGTGTGTCTATATAGTCTAGATGGACTAATGAAAAGTATTCTATGTATGAAGGTTGTTGCATTTGCTATAGATAAATCAAAAGGCATTTGAGATGTGTTCTAGTGTATGGTGAAGTGTGTTATGTGGTCCATATGTTATCTTCACATTGCAGAAGAATGTACTTCATAGTTCATTGGTGTTTTCATTAGGTTTGGCCGACCCAGTGTCTACATGCCATGTGAAGGATAAGTATCATTTGAGGAAGTGTGTGATTGATCCGAGACATTGTTTTGAGTCTTGGTTAAGTGTTGGTTTGGTCCGCTCTCACTCTCTTCCACAGCGAGAATTTTGAGTTGCCAACCTAATTTGAATTTGAAATATGAAGTGTGTGTAGCCGACCTTGGAGAAAGTTTCTAAGGTTGAAGACGTTATAAATACAAGTCAAGATGTTATGTATTGATGTATCAAACATGCCACAAGTGTGAGAAGAAAGAGTGTACAAAATTGAATTAAGGAAGTGGTACTTTAATGTGTCAGATTCCTAAAAGTAGTGAGCTGATGGTGTTTGCAATCTTTTGATCAAGGCTACAAATGTGTGTAATTTTTTGTGGTGGATTTTTTTTGTTAATTTTCGTATCTATAGGCAGTGAGTCTCCTTGTTGGACAATGGGTCCTATTTGTAGGCAGTGAGCCTTGGTCCTATTTGTAGGCAATGAGCCTTGTATCTGGAAAGTGAGTCCTTCTTGGGAAGTGAGCCCTTTGGTAGTGAGCCTCTTTGTAATCAATTTTGGAATTACTTTATATTGTGAGTTAAGTGCAAATATGAGAACTTGAAAATGGAAGAAGGTGAAGATATTGCAAGTTATTTTCAGAGGGTTGATATTGTAGTGAATAAAGTGAAAAATCAAGGTGACTGATAAATATGTAATGGAGAAGATTTTGATAACTCTACTAGAGAGTTACAGTGATAAGGTTTCAGCCATTGAAGAAGTATATGATCCTAAGAAATTTACTAAAGAACAACTGTTTGGCACCTTGACTGCGTTTGAAATGAGGAAGTTTGGAAAAGAAAAGAAGATAGAAACAAACTTTAAAGCCACTAAGACAAAAGATGATCTAGATAGTGATGCTTCAGAGGAGTTGGAAGCAAATTTTACAAGGAAGTTGAAGAAAGGTACTGGTAAGTACAAAGGTATGTTATCTTTTAAATGTTTTAGTTATGGAAATATTGGTCACTATGCTTCAAGATGTCCAAATAGAGTTGTACACAAGAAGAACAGAGACAATAAAGCAAAAAAGGATAAGAAGTTCAAGAGATTATACTATGTTAGAGAAGATGTTGGAATTTCTGATGATGAATATGATTTTGAGGGTGATAATGATGAATTCTTTTTTCTAGCCTTAGAGAATAAATCAGTGTCTACTAACTCTAGAAGATGCTCAAGGGAAAGTGGTCTGGAGAACGAGAAGGAATAGATGGAAGGTACTTTGGTTAATACCTTTCATGCTAGACAAGATGAAGACTATTGGGTGATTGAAAATGGCTTCTCAAATCACATGACCGGAGATAAAAATAAGTTTACTAAACTTGAGAAGTATGATGGTGGATTAGTCATGTTTGGAGATGATTCTAGTGCAAAGATTGTTGGGAAAGGAACAATTAGCTTTGATGGAAAACACAATACTGATGATGTCTATTATGTTAAGGGCTTAAGGAATAATCTTTTGAGTGTTGGAAAAATGTGTAGCAAAGGATTTAATCTTGTGTTCTAGGATAATACTTGTGAGAACAGAAAAGGGTCCAAAACTGCAGTTGTTGCAAGAAGAACATATGGAAAAATTTATCAGCTTAAAGGTGTTGATGGTTAGTTCCTTGTATCTCAAGTTAATGAAATTTGGCTATGGCATCAAAGGATGGGACATGTAAACTTTGATAATCTAATCAGGATCAGTTCAAGAGAGGTTGTTTGGGATTTTCCTAAAATTACAAAGCCTTCCAATACTGTTTGCAAAAGTTGTCATTTGGGAAAAAAAGAAGATGCGGTTTTAAAGGAAAAGATCAATCAACTACCAGAATGTTGGAATTGGTTCATACAAACCTCTGTGGTCCCACAAGAATAGAAATTCTTAATGGTGACAAGTATTTCATGCTTTTGATTGATGATTATTCTAGAATGACATGGGTTACATTTCTTAGGGAGAAAGGTCAAGCTCTGGATAGATTCAAAGTGTTCAAGGAAAGAGTAGAGAATTATGTGAAGCTGAGAATCAAATGTTTAAGGTTTGATAGAGGTGGAGAATTCACTTCCTATGAGTTTAATACATTTTTTTAAGAGCATGGCATAAAGAGACAATTTTCTACTCCTAGAACTCCTCAGCAGAATGGAGTTGTTGAGAGGAAGAATCAGACTTCAAGAGGCTACAAGAACTATGATGAAAGAAGAAAATGTACATAATGTATACTGGAGAGAGGCAATTCACACTATTTTTTATATTCTTAACATAGTTCAGATTAGAGGTAACAACATAAAGACTCCTTATGAGTTATGGTCTGGAAAAATTCTTATTGTGAAGTACTTCAAGGTGTTTGGAAGAAAATATTATATTAAAAGAGATGATGAGAACCTTGGAAAGTTTGATGCTAGATGTGATGAAGGTATTTTCCTTGGATATTTAACTAGTAGCAAAGCTTATTGATGCTTTAATAAAAGATTGAGGAAGATTGTTGAGAGTGCAAATGTAAAAGTTGATGAAGATATGCACAAACCGGTTGAAATAAGTGAAGTTGAACCAGATGAGCCTATCCACAAAAAATTAAAAGAAGAAGCTCTGAAACCTGCTCCTAAGACTCCAAAGTATGTACAAAAAAATCATCCAGAAGAACAAATAATTGGAGACAAGAGTGAAGGTGTAAAGACAAGAAGCAAAGTGGTGGCAACTGAGGTAAATATGTGTTTAATTTCAAATATAAAGCCTAAGTATATGTGTGAAGCATACAAAGATAAGAATTGGGTTAGAGCAATGAAAGAGGAGTTACAAAAAATAGAGAAGAATCAAACATGGGAATTGGTTCCTAGACTTGTGAACAAGAACATAATTGGATCAAAGTGGGTGTTCAAGAATAAGATGAATGAGAATGGTGAAGTTGTAAGAAATAAAGCAAGGCTTGTATACAAAGACTATTCACAAGTTGAAGGAATAGACTTTGAGGAGATATTTGACCTAGTGGAAAGAATGGAGGCTATTAGGATGTTTTTGACAATTTTTGGTCACAAATATTTTAAGGTATATCAGATGGATGTCAAATCTACATTCTTGAATGGAGAATTGGAAGAAGTGTACATGGAACAACTAGAGGGATTTTAGTTATTAGATAAAATGGATATGGTTTGTAAGTTGAAAAAGGCATTATATGGACTTAAACAGGCTCCCAGAGCATGGTATGGAAGATTGGACAAGTTTTTGACATAGCAAGGGTTCAACAAAGGCTCTACAGATAGTAATATTTATTTCAAAGTTGAAGGAAACAAAATGTTGATAGTGGTTGTGTATGTTGATGATATTATCTTTAGAGGAAATGAAGGTATGTGCAAAAGATTTGCAGAGGAGATGCAAAAAGAGTTTGAAATGTCTATGATTGGTGAGTTGAATTTCTTCCTTAGACTTCAAGTGAATCAAAATGATAAAGACATATTCATTTCACAATCAAAGTATGTTAAAGAGTTGTTGAAGAAGTTTGGAATGGATGACTCCAAACTGGTTTGTACCCCTATCGTGACTAGATGCAAACTGAGTAAAGATGATGATTCTCCCCAAGTAGATCAAAGCATGTACAAATCTATGATTGGTGGAATATTGTATCTTACTATTACTAGACCAGATATCATGCATGCAATATGCTTGGTTTCCAGATTTCAAGTAGAACCTAAATAAGCACATGTTACAACTATGAAGAGGATATTCAAATATCAAAATGCACTCTAGATTATGGCATATGGTATCCTAAGGATACTGATTTCACTTTGAGTGCTTACACTGATATAGATTGGGCTGGTTGTGTAGATGATCAAAAGAGTACAAGTGGTGGTGCATTCTTTCGTGGAGGAAGATTGGTTTCATGGCTAAGCAAGAAATAGGGTTCAACTTTTTTATCCATTGCAGAAGTTGAGTACAAAGTTGCAACATCTTGCTGCACACAGGTTTTGTGGATGAAGCAAACATTAAAGGACATAGGAGTGATGTGTGATGAGCCTATCTGTATCTTCTATGATAATACATGTGCTATAAACATTTCAAAGAATCAAGTAATGCATTCAAGAAAAAAACATATATCTATCATATATCATTTCTTGAGAGAGAAGGTATTGGAGAATGAAGTCAAACTAGAGTATGTGTCTACAAAGGATCATATTATAGATATATTTACTAAGGCTCTTTCGAAAGATACTTTTGATTATCTTAGGGAGAAGTTGGAGGTTACTGCCCCTCTTTCTTTGAACTAGGTGCACATGGAAGTGCATTGGTCTAGTGGATCTACAAATTTATCATTTGTCTGGACTGATGACTGAGGTCTACTCCTCAGGGGGAGCAAGAAGTATCTTTTTTGCAGTATGAGATATATGGGTGCACTCCTAAGGGAGAGTGATCAAATTATTTTCCATTGATGTCAAAGGGGGAGAGAGAGTCATGTGAAAATTAGTGAAAGAAAAAGGGGAGAGAAAGTCATGTGGAAGAGAGAGTATTGAGAGTGCAGGAATGTTTTGTAGGCTATCTAATCTAAAAAATAAAGGAGAGTGCAGGAGTGGAATAGATGTTGTCTTTGATAGTTTTTCACATCATGTGTTACCATCAATGACAAAGGGGGAGATTGTTGCAAGTATGAATGAGTATGGTGGTGTTGTCATTGATTTCAACATAGTACAAGATGTTGTAGAGAAGGGAATCAAGCGATTACAGGTTGTGAATGTATAGTTGAGATACTACTGAGATGTTGTGAGTACATGAAGCTATCTTTATGGTGTTACAGGTGTGTTGATATGATGAGATTATCAAGTGCTTTTGAGAAATAGTGAAGAAAAAGTTGTGTGTGTTCAAAATGTGCTTTGGTATGTGCTCTGCATTTCTTTTGTGTTGATCCTATGCTTGTGTGAATCCGAAGTATTGTTTATGAGCATCTGTTGGTGATATATCCTAGATTAGAGCTTCTAGTTTGATGGAGAGTAAAAGTTGTGTTCATCGTTGTGTGAACTAGTCTGGAAGAGTTGTTTGTCTGTGGATAGGGAGAAATTTTTCTACTCTATAGTCATCCACTATTTGTTTTAGGCCTTATGGATCTGGAAGAAGGCTTGTAATGATGTCATATGTATCTTATCAAAGGTGTTTGTGGTTTGGTGCTTTGGAAGACTAGTTTTAGAGTTGCTATGTGTGTCTATACAGTCTAAAAGGATTGATTGAAAGTATTATGTGTATGAATGTTGTTGCATTTGTTGCAAATTAATATGAAGGCATCTGAGATGTGTTCCAGTGTATGGTGAAGTGTGTTATGTGGTCTGCATGTTATCTTCACGTTGCGAAAGCGTGTACTTCATAGTTCATTGATGTTTTCTTTAGGTTTGGTTGATGTGGTTTCTACACGTCATGCGAAAGATAAGTATCATTTGAGGAAGCATGTGATTGATCTGAGACATTGTTTTGGGTCTTGGTTAAGTGTTGGTTAGGTCTAATATCATTCTCTTCCACCATGGGAGTGTTGATATTGCTTTATGTTATTTACATTTCATGTTCATACTTAATAACAAAATAAAGTGTATTTGAAGTTGATAATTGTTTGAGATCTGTGATTAAGATTGGTGACAATTGATTCATCCCCCGTCTCAGTTGTCTTGCACCTTTCAACATTTTTAATAATAGTATTGTGGTTTTGGAAGGTATGAAATGGGCATGAAAATCTAATTAAGAATCTATTTTAATTGAATTTGACTTTGTTAAAGCTTATGATTACATTGGGTGGAATTTTTTCCTCACCATGCTCTTTAGGATTTGGACCTCATTTTGTGCATCTACATAAATTTTTTATGCCCTAAGTTGTCTCATTATCAATGGTCATCAATCCAATTCTTTTGGCCTCTTTAATTATTTTCACCAAGAGTTTTCTTTAGCTCTTTCTCTTTATGTGCTTTCTATTGAGGGTTTTGGCTACCTTTTGACCTTTTTCATAATGAAACTATTGGTCAAAGGAATCTGTGTATCCAATTCCACAACTCAATTATTGAGTGGTCATTTTGTTGATGATTCTTTTCTTACTCTTCTAGAAGAGACAAATATCAATCAAGCTCTCCATTTCCTAGATATATTTTTAAAGCTTTAGGTTCTAATTTTCAATGGTATAAAAATCAATGTTATAGGAAATATTTCCTCTTTAAGTCTCCTTGGCTTAATTCTTTTGAGTAAAAATTGATAGATCATTGAGAAATTTTCATCTAAACATTCCCTTTACTTTTTAAGCTTCTCTAGATGCTCCTTTTGCAAATATTTTTATCCAAAATTGAGAATAAGTTGTCTTGATGGGTTACTAAACATTTACCTCTACCAAGGAAGTTTTAGATTTTCTCAAAGATCCTAGTGACCACTTAGGTTTATTCTTCTTCTTGCTAGGTCCATTTTAAAGCCTCCTATTAGAAGCTTGAAAATATTCTCAGAGACTTTATTTGGGTCTCCTCTAATGATCATAAATGCTTTGATCAATTATCATGGGAGTATTATTGTCTCTGGCATTATTTTGAAGGTTTAGGTCTAATTTTCACTCAACACCATGATTTGGCTTGTGTGAAGTGGATCATTTGAGCTTTAGAAGGTAATAAAGAATGAAAAATTATGGTGTGCCATTTATTTTGGTTTCCCTTCTAGGAGACATGTTTGTAAAGGGTTTCAAAATTCAAAACCTCTTGATTAAATGAAAGATTATATTCAAATGTAAGGTACTTTTGTGATGAAAATTATTTGGAGAGCTTAGGAAACCATGAACTGTTGACTCCTTTGGAAAGGCACTGAATTTTCATAATGGGATTTCTATTAATTAGTGGTCTATCTAGTGGTCTTATATTTTAAATTACCAAGTTCATCCTCTTGTAAAGACTCATTAGGTCTATGCTTTGATGTTTTTTAAAAGGGGGATCATGACCTTTCTAGATCTCTTTTTTTCTAAATGACCCATTTTTTTTAATCTTGGATTGAAGCCAAAGAGAATTTTCATTTATCAAACTACAATCGTGAAAATTTTAAAATTTTTATTGATATGATTCCTCCATATATTATTCACAAAATTAGAGTTCAATATAGCAAGCCATAGTGGAAAGATTGGAAGTGGTACCTCAATACACCATTTTGAAATTATAAGGCTCACAGAGGCTATTCTTGGATTTTTCCTCAATTTCCTATGGTGCTTGTCTAAAACCATATGGATTCTATATTCTTTGTTAATGTTTGGAAACATAGATTTTGCACAATTTAGTTAGCAATTCTTAAGCCAAAGATTGATTAAATTGCTTGATGTTTTATTTCTCAAGTTCTTCCTATTAGTTCTAGTTTAACCCATTTTGGGGTCGAAGATTCCTAATATCTATTCTATGGTCATTAGGAATCCCTCAAGCATCTATTATACTTTTTTTTGTAAAGCTCAAGTGGCTAGAATTTAATCCATCATGTTTTTAGGCCTTTTTGGCTTGAACCTTTTTCTTAGCACATGTTAATCACTTACATATATACTCAAATTTGGCATGTTCTTAAGGTGGAAATTACATTTAATATTTAAAAGGATATAAATGTTGCTATCTTCTCTAGAAATTCTATTGATCCTAATTTCTTGATTTATACTAAAGCCATGATTTTTAAATGTGCTTATGAAAATTTGGGTGCAAACCAATAAAGTTGCACTTGAAGTTTCTCACTTCTATGTGTTGTTGGGTAATTAGAGGATCTTACAATGTAATATTTCTAAAGTCTCTCCAGCTCCTACCTCTAGTTGAGTTCGTTCACCATCTCATGGGCAAGGGCACAACTAGTATACTCATGACAACTAGTATGCTCATTCTCATGCCTCTTCACCTCTTGTGATAATAGATTATGCTCAATGATGATCATATTTTACTACTTTCCATTTTTATTCCCCCTTGTTGTTTGGTCATGGGATTGCTATTTGGTTAAACTTTAGCAAGTTTCCTAAGTTGGACATTGTTATTTCTCCTATTCATGATGCTAATAAAGATGAAAAAATGATAATATTAGTTATGGTTGGGACCCTCATATGGACACTTCATACCCTTCTAATGAATAGGGAAAAATAGATGACTAGGAACCATCTCCTCCTAGTGATGTTTCTCTCACCACTTAATATATTTATGTAAAATTTTTTTATTCTAGGTTGATGCCCCATTTGGACTCTCAAGGTGTGATTCTTTCCACCCACCTTTTTTTGTGAATATGTATAACACTATTTTTATAAATGGTAATATAGACACTTATTCCTCAAAAAAATATACGTGCTTACCATTTTTAACATGGTAGCAACGCATCTAGAAGAGGAAAGAGAAATAATATTGTGAGGAAGAAAGAGATGGCCACATATTAAGACACACCATTTTCTATGAAATTTAGTATTAGTAGTTGTAATGTATAATTCCATTACTAACAATTATTTTTTAAGAGTAATTTCTAATCATTAGTTTTAGCTATCATTCTATATAAAAGGAATATGGTTCTTAAAAAGAAAAAAATAAAAAACTATTTCCAAAGTATTTAACTACTCAAGTGATGAATAAATATTCCAATTGGGGCTGAAAAAGCTCTTTAGAATTGCACCACAAAGGTTTTTGTTTTAAGAAAAAATCAAGTAAGTTTGAGGTATAAAGGGTGTAGATAAACTTTGTTTAATATGAACCTAGGGTTGATCAAGATGAATCGACAAGATGATGAGCCACTAATTTTCACTATGAGACATACAATTATGTGGAATATATGATGCCAATAAATATCATAAACCAAACCTAACTATTATAACAACAACAAGGGAGGTTTTAAGATGTCAAAACAATGTGTACCTTGTTGAAAAAGTGATGTTTCGGGGGTCATTGAGGACCCATTCGCCTAGTGGAAAATGAGTCCTTATTAGGGTTTCTGAAAATTGATTTCTGGGTTATGTTCAATGTCTACACTCCCATCTCCTAGGTAACCAAATCCCAAAATTCATAAACAAATTTTGTAGCCTTGTTTTCGTGATCTTGAAAGATAGCTGACAACTTTTACAACTTTGGAACATGACACTTTTGAAAATTTTGTTCTCCGCTTGATCTTCAACCTAAAATATGCAATCACACATCAAGAGAGAAGAAAGAATGTTGTTTGTTAGGGAATAAAGGTTTTCCTTGGTCAAACCCTATTTAGGTAATTAAACCTTATGATGAAACAATGAAACATGAAACAATGATACAAGGATACATTGGATGAAGTCTTGTAATGTAAATCAACAATCTAGCATGAAGTGGCTATGAAGAATGTAGATCTTGATCTTGAATTGGATATGAAACAATGCTTGACTTGGATCTTCAATGCTACATCAACACATAAGCTCAACTACATGCATGATGCACTATATCTTTGACATGATGATATGATCTTCAATTGTTGCAATAAAACCTTGATAATCTACCCTTGAATGTATTTGAAATGCTCTTGAATTCTCTATAATGCTCTTGTGAAATTACTCTTGATTTCTTATGAAGATTTAGTTATGAAACATAGTGAATTAACCTTATATTTATACTAAACTTAATATTTAATCTGGAGATTCAAATAACACAAGCTACAATCAGATCTAGGATTCAAAATCACTAAAATTCCTTTACAAATAAGCTTAAAAATGGGTGTCCTAGGTAAGGAGGACCTATTTTCCACCTTGGGCAAATGGGTCCTAACATAGTCAACTAGGACCAATCTTCGGGGAGGTGAAATAATATGTGAAAGGGGGGTTTTAGGAAATAGTGAGGACCCATTTTCTAGGTGGTGAATGGGTCCTAGGTCACTATCCTAGGACTCAAAACCTTGTAAAATTAAATGTCATGCAATATTATTAATGAGTGTTAGGATATATCCTTCAAAAAATATAATAAGGCTTGGATTTGAATTTAAGGGGCCAAATAAGCTCTAATTAACCTCAATTAATTAATAAATCCCTAGATTGGTGTGAAAGTGTAAGAAAAAACTTTACAACACCCTAAATAAGGCACAATTAAGTCCATTTTAACATTAGTTATTCATTCTCAAATTAAGTGTGAAAAAGGGTTACTTTTTTCGACACTACATTTTGCCCCCACTTTAGTGAGAGTTTTCCCCTAAGAAAAACTCACACTAAAGTAGACATTCAAGACACTTATGTATGTAGCAATGACAAAGATACGTAATCATATCCTATCAAAGACTAAGAAATAAATGAAAAATAAAGGATCAAGGTTCAATCATTCCAACATGACGTGGAATGTGGCTATTTGTTTGTAACAAGGATTAAGCTTCGACAGTTTGTCCAACACAATCTAGGGGTAAGTGCAAAACGATAGGGGGCCAAAAAGGGGGCTTAAGTGGCCACTTTTTTTTTGAAATCAGAAAATACTGACCTTGGACATGAAATTGAGGATAGTTACGTTCAAAATTTTGAGATGAAACAAAAACAAGGATCGTATTGCTCCAAGTCTACTTTCTAAACTACTATTTTTTAAAAAATGGTAGAGATTAAGGGGTTCAAAAGAGGGGGCCACATAAATTGGTACTATTTTTGTCAAAAAAATATAACATAGCAACTTTTGTGGCTCCCTCAAAAGATTTTTTTTTTTTTAGTATTTTCAAAATCGCTTCGGTGAGAAATTAGCTAACAATATGTAGTTTATGTCTGATTTTTCTGAATATTTTTGAATGAATATTTGATTTTTTACTAATTTTCAATGTGGACACTTCTTGAAAAATAGAATTTTGGCCATTCTACCAATATAAATTTTGAAAATTAATTGAAAATCATTTTTTTTAAATATGTGTAGAATGGAGTCTAGTTTCTAAAAATGTAATTTATTTGAAATTTTGATGAATGGTTAATTTTAAATGAAAAAAACACCAAACATTGGTTTTTTCCAAAAAATAGACACACAAACAAAATAAATTATAGATCAAAGGCTTAACATTGTAAAATGTAAAAAAATTTACATCATTAGATAGATAAGAGAGAGCCTAACATTACCCAGGTGTTTGATTTGTTTGACCTTGAAACACATGCAAACTTGATGCTTAGAATGAAAACAATTATGTGAAATATTGTAGAATTTGCAAAAACATGTCTTTGGATGTTGGGAAGGCACTCCAAGACTTTGGGTTGATATTCCAAAGAAAATACCAAGCCTAAGGATTGTGGATTCCCAAAGTAATAAATAATGCGAGTGTGTTTAACATGCTCACGTTATTTCATAGTTTTGACATGTTTTTTTGTGTTTGTGCCCAAGAATTTCCTAGCAAGACATAATGCGAGCCCATTATAACATGTTCGTGTTATGTCCCTTTTTGTGTTAAATGCTAGTATATTAAATGCATGTATATATATATATATTTGTATGTTTGTGTGTTTGTATGCTTGTATGACATGTGTATATGTATGTATGCATGCATAACATGTATGTATGTATGTATGCATGCATGATTGTATGTATGTATGTATTCTTGTATGTATGTATCCGTGAATGTATATGTATGTATGTATCAGTGTATGTATATGTATGTATGTAATATTATATGTACATATGTATGCATGCTTGTATGTATGTATGTATGTATGTCTATATGTATGTATGTTTTCTTGTATGTATGTATGTATGTATTTAGAGGGAGGGATAATTTTAAGAGAGAGAGAGTTGTCTAGGTAGTGTGGGAGGGAGAGAGGGAGGGAGAGACCAAAGAGAGAGAGATAGACCTGAGAGAGGGAGAGGGGGTGGAAGGGAGAGACCTAATAGAAAGGGAGTGGGAGAAAAGGGGTTGGAGTGAGAAGGAATTAGATAGGTAGGGTAGGAGGGATAGAGGGAGAGGGGGAGAGATATATGGAGAGAGAGAGGGGTGGGAGAGAGAGACTTGAGAGAGAGGGAGAGAGAGAGAGAGGGAGAGAAGAGAGAGTTATGTAGGTAGGGTGCTAGAGGGAGAGACTTGAGAGTGTGAGGAGGGGTGAGAGGAAGAGACTTGAGAGATCGGGAGAGAGAGGGAGAGAAAGAGAGATTTATGTAGGTAGTGTGCTAGAGGGAGAGACTTGAGAGTGTGAGGAGGGTGAGAGGAAGAGACTTGAGAGATAGGGAGAGAGAGGGAGTGTGAGAGAGAGGGAGTGGGGGAGAGAGGGAGTGTGAGAGAGAGAGACCTGAGAGAGGGGGGTGGTGTGGGAGGGAGTGACCCGAGAGAGAGTGAGAGAGGGGTTTGGAGTGAGAAGGACTTCTCTAGGAAGGGTGGGAGGGATAGAGAGAGAGGGGGGTGTCAGAAAGTTACCTAGATAGGGTGCTATAGGGAGAGACTTGAGAGAGAGGTGGTTGGAGGGAGAGACTTGAGAGATAGGAATAGAGAGGGAGTGTGAGAGAGAGGCAATGTGATGGATAGAGAGAGAGGGATTGATTGAGCGAGAGACACATAGAAAGAGGGAGAGGGTAGGAGAGGGGTACAAAGAGAGAGGTGAGATGGATAGAGAGAGAGGGATAGGGGTTTAGGGTATAGGGTTGAGGGATTAGGGTTGAGGTTCCAATGTATAGGGTAGAGGGTTTAGGGGTTAAGGGTTGAGGGTTTAAGAGTTTAAGAGTTGAGGGATGAGGTTTAGGGTTGAGGGATCAGGGTTGAGAGATTAGGGTTGATGGTTGAGGGTATAGGGTTGAGTATATAGGTTATAGGGTATATGGTTGAGGATCTAATGTATAGGGTAGATGGTTGAGAATTGAGGGTTTAGGGTTTAATGTATATTGTAGAGGGTAGAGGGTTTAAGGGCTTAAGGGTTGTGGGATTAGGGGTCAAGGGCCTAGGGGTTATGGGATTGCGTTTCATAATGGCTACTGGAGGACTAAGGGGCTAAGTCGAGGGCTGGTGACTGAGGGGTCGAGGGCATAGGGGCCGAGGGCCTAGGGCCTAAGGGCCGAGGGATCAGGCTGAGGGACTAAGGGCTGAGGGCTCCAGCTAGAGAGTTTGTTGAGGGCATAGACTGAGGGACTAGGGGCTGATTTGCCCATGGTAGCTTTTGCAGAGGGTAGAGGGCAGAGGGCTCAAGGTCGAGGCTGAGTGCCTAAGGCTCCTTAAGGGGGCTGAGGACTAGGGTAGAGACTGAGGGATGGAGGGAGTGGGAGACTGAGGGAGAAGGGAGATAGAGAGAATAGGAGAAGAGGAGGGAAGGACAAAGAGAGATGAGGGTTGAAGATCCAATATATAGGGTAGAGGGTTGAGAATTGAGGGTATAGGGTATAGGGTTTGGGTTTTAAGGGTATAGGGTTGAGAGATTATGGTTGAGGGTAGAGTGTATTGGGTAGAGGTTAGAGGGTTTAAGGGTTTAGGGTTTAGGTTGAGGGTGAGAGGGTTGGAGGGCAGGTTTGAGGCCATGAGGCTGAGGGATTAGGGTTGGAGGGTCCAAATGTATAGGGTGGTAGCTGCATAGGGTTTGGAGGGATTAGGGCTGAGGGTCCAAATGTATAGGCATGAAGGCATAGGTCTTGGAGGCTGAGGGCCTAATGTATAGGGTAGGATGGTAGAGGGTTTTAAGGGTTAAGGGATCATGGGTTGAGGGTTGATGGATTAGTGGTAGAGATTTTAAGGGTTTAGGTGCAGAGGGCATTGGGCTGAGGGTAGAGGCAGAGGGTTTAAGGGCTGAGGGCTGAGGGTTTTAAGGCTGAGGGCAGAGGGCTTAGGACATAGGGCTGAGGACTAGGGCTGAGGGATCAAGGGTCAGAGGGGGTTTAGGATCAAGGGTTGGGGATTAGGGATTAGGGCTGAGGGGAGTAAGGGCTTCAGTCAGCCCCATTGCGGCTGAGGCTGAGGGGCAGGGAGGCAGGAGGGTATAGGGCATTGGGCTGAGGAGGGCCAGAGTGGCATTGGGCTGGAGGGGTGAAGAGGGCTGAGGGGTATAGGGCTATGGGATTAGGCTGAGGGTCCACAGAGAGGGGTAGAGGGTATAGGGCTGAGGTTTAGGGTTTAAGGCTGGGAGAGCTGAGAGCTGGGAGAATTGAGGGTTGAGGATTTAATGTGTAGGATAGAGGGTAGAGTGGGCTGAGGGCTTGGTGAGCTGAGGGATTAGGCTGGGAGGGATTAAGGGTTGAGGGTTGAGGGATTAGGGGTTGAGGGTATAGGTTTGAGGGACAGGGCTGAGGGATTAGGGTTTGAGGGTCCAAATGTATATGGTGGTGAAGCTGTATATGGGGTTGAGGGGTTTAGGGGGTTTAAGGGGGCTGAGGGTTGAGGGATTAAGGGTTTAGGGTTGAGCACTGATGTTTGAGGGTTAAATGTATAAGCAAGGTGAGGGTATAAAAGTAGAGGGTAGAGGGTTGAGGATTTAAGGGTTTAAATATTAGGGTTGAGAGTAGAGGGTATTGGTTTGAGGGTAGAGGGTAGAGGGTTTAAGAGTCTAGGGTTTAAGGGTTGAGGGTTGAGGGTATATGGTAGATGGTATAGGGTTGAGGGATTAGGGTTGAGGGATTAAGGGTTGAGGGTTTATGGTTTAAGGGTTGAGGGTTTAAAGGGATTAGGGTTGAGGGAGTAAGGGTTTAGGGATTACGGGTCAAGGGTTGAGGGTTTAGGGTAGAGGGTTTAAGGGTTGAGGGTTTAATGGTTGAGGGTTGAGGATTTATGGTTAAGGGTAGAGGGTTGAGGGTACCAGGTTAAGTGATTAGGGTTGAGGATCCAATAGAGGGTAGAGGGTAGAGGGTTCAAGGGTTGAGGGTTTTGGATTTAACGGTTTAAGGGTTGAGGGTATAGGGTTGAGGGATTAGGGTAGAGAGAGATATTTTTCTAGTTATGTAGGTAGAGAGAGTGAGTGGGAGTTAGAGGGATGAGAGAGATAGAGAGAGTGAGAGAGAGACTTGAGAGAAAGACCTGAGAGAGGGAGAGACTTGAGAGAGAGACCTAAGAGATTAGGGTAGAGGGTTTAAGGGTTTAGGTTTTAAGGATTGAGGGTTGAGGGTTGAGGGTTGAGGGTTTAGGGATAATGGATTAGGTTTGTGGGTCTAATAGAGAGGGTAGAGGGTATAGGGTTTAATGTATAGTGTAGATGGTTGAGGGATTAGTGTAGAGAGTTTTAGGGTTTAAGGGTAGAAGGTTAGGGTTGAGGGTATAGGATTGAGGGTTTAATATTTTAAGGGTTGATGGTATAGGGTTGAGGGATTAGGGGAGAGAGAGAGAGAGAGAGAGAGAGAGAGAGAGAGAGAGATTAAGTTTTAGGGTTTAAGGGTAGACGTATCAAGGTTTTTTGTAGTATAGGGTTGATGGATTAGGGTTTAAGGTATAGTGTCTAGGGTTGAGGGTTTAGGGATAAGTGAGATACCTAGATGGCTAAGGGGGGATGGATGGCTAATGATAGATAGAGAGAGAAAAGAAACCTATATAAAATAAACATTTTCATAATGTGAATGCATTCTGAAGAAGTTGACATGTAGCTGTTTGTATAGAAAGCTAAAACATGCTTATGTTATAATGCGAGCATGTTAATGCGAGAATGTTTTTTCTTGCTCTAAAAATGGTAAAAAAGTCAATATACCCATGATATCTAGGCCAACATTATGTATATTCTCCTGGTTATGTGCGTGTTCCAAAAAAGAAGCTTTTTGATGCTTTTGTGAATTGTGCATGCAAAATTTTTAGATTCTACCACCTTTTATGAACTTTCAACCACCTTTGCATGAAATAATAAATTTTTCATGTCGAATTTGATATATATCAATTCAAGTCTCAATTCCATTCAAGAGTGATATACAATTGAACATCAAAAAGGAAACAAGCTTGTGAAAAACTCAAATTGTTGAGGAGTTTGATGCAAGAAGAAACAAAGGCTACATAATTGGGTAGAACTCCTTCATTCTAATCTCCATTTTTTAGGTATCTGAATTCTTTACACATTTTCTTTATATTTTCCTTAATTCTATTTTGGATTTCTTTGATTTTGTTATTTTTCATATTCCATGTTCATCATTTTTTGTTTGTCATTATAACCTTAGCCCCTCTTGGCACATTTTAAACTACACAATTATTTACACTTGAAAAATACATTTTTAAACCACATCTCTTTGAGGCATTATGTTAAACAATTGACCTACATTGTGTATGCTTCCACATTTTGTATACACATAGATATGAGAGTAGTTATAAGTATGTAATATAATACATAATTTCTCAATCCTTTTGTATGGATATGTATAACCCTTTCCAAAGCTTTCATTTTGGTATAGGCATGGGGGATGTTGGAAAATGTAGTGGAATTTGGTTTTACACCTAGAAATTGCATATGCTTGAAATTTTCTAAATCCTTTTCAAAAATCTGGATTTTGTGCATATCTTGCAATCATTCTAGTCCACAAGGACATATCTCACTAAGGAATTTTGTCAAACAGTTCTACCAAGCAGTTGATTTCCTTGTCTATGCTACCAAATTTTCCATACATGTCTACCAAAGCATTTTATCAAACAACATAGACAAGGAAATTAGGTGTTTGAAAAAAATCCTCAAAGAAATGTGGTCTCATGGTGATGCACATTTTTTCAAACAGCTGATTGCCTTGTCTATGCTACCAAAATTTCCATTCAAGTCTCTACAAAATTGGAATATACTCCTCCCACATTAATAGATCTTTGAATCTATTTCGATTTTCATCTCTATTTCTAAACTTACCTCATCACTAATGTTGTGATATATTTTTAACATTTCCTTTATTACTCTACCTACAAGGGATTGTAACCCTTCTCTCCACTATTTCAAGTCTCTTTATTCAAGGCTACTAGCAACATGGGGAAAGGTGCAACTAAGTCAATAGGGCCAACTTGGTGATGTAAGTATGAAGTTAATTTCCCTACTTGATTTTTAAGTTCTTCCTTAATGGTATCATCCTTTTTCATTCTCTCAAGTATAGTTTCTTTTGTTCTTGAAGATTCTTTGGTTTGATCTTTTGTTCTTGATCCTTGGGGTGTAGCTCCAACATTGGGTATGGTGCTTCAAACCATCTTATTGATCCAACCACCATGTTTATATCTCTATTGTCAATATAATAATCCTTTGGATTTGACCAATACACTTCCTCTATAGGGTGGTAAAATATCCTTTCTATGTTGTACATGAGATGTAGCACTCTCCTATAAATTTCTTATTCCTTGGACATCACCGTGAGATAGGATTTATATGAGGAATTCTTCCAAACAACCCACTACCTTGTCAATCTTGCAATCATGACATGCCACAAAGGATTTCTATGAGGCATTCTTCCATTTTGTATCTATCTTGCAATCATGGCATGCCATGAGAGCACATTTATTTAAGGAATTCCATCCAAAAATTCATGTGATCTTTGTCAAGCTAGTGAGCTCACTAGCTTGTCAATGTAGTAGCATTGAAAAGGTAGTGGGTTGTTTGAAAAAATGTCTCATAGAAATGGGGTCTCATGGTGATATAATGCCATGAGACCCCATATATCACTGTGAGACACCATTTCTATGAGACATTTTTTTAAACAACCCACTACCTTATCAATGCTACCACATTAACAAGGTAGTGAGCTCACTAGCTTGTTTATGGTACCACATTTTGCATACATTTCTACCAAAACATTTTTGTCAAAAAATTCACATGCCTTGTCCATGCTTCCATTTTGTGCCTATCTTGCAATCATGGCATGCCACAAGACCACATTTATTTAAGGAATTCCATCCAAAAATTCATGCGACCTTTGACAAGCTAGGTAGCTCACTAGCCAAGGCAGTGGGTTGTTTGAAAAAAATCCTCATAGAAATGGGGTCTCATGATGACACCATGAGACCCCATTTCCAAGAGGTATTTTTTCAAACAACCCACTACCTTTTCAATGCTACAACATTTACAAGATAGTGAGCTCACTAGCTTGTCTATGGTACCACATTTTGCATACATGTCTACTAAAACATTTTTGTCAAACAATTCACATGCCTTTTCCATGCTTCCATTTTGTGCCTATCTTGCAATCATGGCATGCCACAAGACCATATTTATTTAAGTCATTCTATCCAAAAATTCATGTGACCTTTGACAAGGTAGTGGACTGTTTGAAGAAATTCCTCATAGAAATGGGGTCTCATGATACATTACCATGAGACCCCATTTCTATGAGGCATTTTTTCAAAAAGTCCACTACCTAGTCAATGCTACCACATTGACACGCTAGTGAGCTCACTAGCTTGTCTATGGTACCACATTTTGCATATATCTCTACCAAAACGTTTTTGTCAAATAAATCACATGCCTTGTCCATGCTTCCATTTTGTGCCTATCTTGCAATCATGGCATGATAGGAGACCACATTTATTTAAAGCATTCCATCCAAAAATTCATGTGACCTTTGACAAGCTAGTGAGCTCACTAGCTTATCAATGCGGTACCATAGACAAGCTAGTAAGCTCACTAGCTTTTCATCACCATGAGATGCCATTTCTAAGAGGCATTTTTTTCAAAATACCACACTGACAAAATAATGAGCTCACTAGCTTGTCTATGGTACCGAATTTTGCATACATGTCTAATTTTTTTTTTTGTCAAATAATTCACATGCCTTGTCCATGCTTCCATTTTGTGCCTATCTTGCAATCATGGCACACCATGAGACCACATTTCTTTAAGGAATTCCATCCAAAAATTCATGTGACCTTTGACAAGCTAGTGAGTTCACTAGCTTGTCAATGCAATAGTAGTGGGATGTTTGAAAAAATGCCTCATAGAAATGGGGTCCCACGGTGATGAAAAGCTAGTGAGCTCATTGGCTTGTCTATGGTACCACATTTTGCATACATGTATACCAATTGTTTTTTTTCAAAAAAATCATATGCCTTGTCCATACTTCCATTTTGTACCTATCTTGCAATCATGGAATTCCACAAGACCACTTTTCTTTAAGGAATTCCATTAAAAAGTTCATGTCAACTTTGTTTATGCTAGAAATAATATTCTACGCGATGATTGTAAGCATTTTGTATGAAGGTTGAATGACATATATTTCATTTATTTGTATGGATTCATTTTTTAGGAACTAATATTTGTCTCTTCATCATGATACAGATAAAATTATCCATCATGTTGAAGAAAAGAACAAGGATTAAACCAACATAGGAAGTGACCAAAGCTAAAATTGGAAAACAAGAAGCATGGATGTGGGAACATCGTGAGAAGAAGAAATTAGATATTATTGATGAAGACATGCCAATTGAAGAGGAACCTCAACCATAAAAAAGAGAAATGGCATTGGCAACACAAAGGGAATGAATGTGAAAGCATCATGCTAAGACAAATTTGAATACCATAGTTGGAGACACACCCTCTACCACAAGTGAATACGGAGGGACACCATCTACCACAAGTGAATATGGAGGGACACCATCTAACACAAGTGAATATGGAGGGACATCATCTACCACATCTCAATTTGAGAGTACATCATCACTTGCATTTGAGGAAGGAGGTACACCATCATCCCCATCTCAACGTCAAGGTATATCATCTATTCCATCCTCAATCAAAGGTACGTGATCTAGCCCATCTCATTTAAATATTGATGAAATTTCTAATGTTGAGATGAATGTACCTATGAGAACACCACCTAGAATTTTAGAAAACTAGAGTTTTTGATTAATATTGGTGAGAATATTTTGTAGCCAATGGAAGGTAAGATTCCACAATGCACTCATAGAAGATATCCTGATAATATTTGGATATTGTTCTTTAAAAAGTTAAATGAGACTACAAGATTTCAACTATTTGTTGAAATGATGCACATTATAAGGTATAGGTCCATCATGAAGATTCTTGGGTTGCGAACATCAGATGCTTCAAGTGAAAATACTATTATGAAGAATCTAATGGATGCTTATGAGAGTGTGGGTAAGACCTCATGCTCAAAAGATAGTAATGCCATCTGATGTGTCATTACATCGACTTTAGTAAGTAATTAAACAAGAAAATATTCTCATTAGAAAGACGAGTCAATAATTGAGAATTAATAAAAAACTTTATCAAGAGTTGTTCAAAGGCACCAAAGAATTGAGGACACCGATTCCATTGAATTATGGGCATTCTCGGGGATACTCCCATGAAAATATAAACCATTTCTTGAAGCATTGAGATCACTAATTGAAGAATATTGGAAGAATAACACAAGGCCATCTATAAATAAAAGGGATGTGGTAAGAAGGAGAACCATTAGTTAAAACTGTTAGTCACATCCAAAGCATTTTTTGCATCGACTTAAACACAATTTTTTTGTAAATTTCTAGAGGATTATCCTAAAATTCATATTTTTCAAAGATATTTTGAAATTATCAAACCTTTTTATGTCAAGATAAATAACACATGCACTACTTGTTGTAGATTACATATTGAATTTTCTAACCATTATGATGTTTATCATTCTATATGTTTAGGTTTGCATACTAACAATGTTTTGCAGGATTGTGGCATACATGCCCCACCAACATCTTCAAGATACTTCTTATCAGAAATTTTATGTGAAAGAGAGGAAGGCCAAATATTCTACAGGAAACTATGCTTGGATGGCACATGTTAGTATTGTGGTGGCTTGCAATGTATGCCAATATGTGAACATTTGGAAAACACACATGCGATTGGAAAACAACTAGTAGAGTTCAGAAAGTATAAAATAGTGGCACACAATACAAAAGATGGTAATCAAGAAAAAAGGTGTGATTTGTTTATTCAAAAGACTCCAATGTATCAATTTATGTCTACATTTCATGACAACATAATGTATTAGTATGCAAGGAATACCCATAGAGCTCAATGGTTAAAATTACAATTCAAGTTATGCAAGGACACCTTTCTAGTTGGTAGCATTGTTTCATTGGTCGACTTTGTAGAGAACTACATGAGCTATAGCCACATCGTGAGGTGCAATCACAATATTACAACTCCATACAGGTTTCTATATTTGTGCACATAGCATTCATTCATGCAGTTGATAGTACAGAGGATAACACAAAGGTATTGAGGGAGTACCACTTTTACATTAGTGACAATCACACACTATCTACGGAGTTTTTGAAAGGTTGATCTTAGTTGTTCTATAGTGATTTGGCTACAAGGGGTATAGCATACAGTTAACATATAATATGGTTGGATAATTGTGCAACATAGTTCAAGAACTCATAGATGTTCTATTGGTTGAGTAGGATGCATGTTATTACATGTGTTCAACATATGCGAAACTTTTGTGAGGTCATGCATGGAAAGGGGGACCATGATGGTGTAGGAGCATGTGTCAAAAGAGCATTAGCATGAGAAGAGTTAAAGTAAAAAGACAATGCAAAGTTGATAGATGCAAAATCAATCATCGAGTGGTGTAATGCTTTAATGGGTCCAGGTAATGAAGGTAAGTCTTCAGTTCATAGATTTTTTTGGTTGATAGATGATACTAACATTGCACCATATGAGGATTTTTGTACATTGACAAGATCAAGTGAGCTACACTCTTTCTTTAGCTCAAATGTAGGTTCATGGAGTATCCATACATGAAAGATGTGATTATTTTGTTCTTCATGTACAATTCAAGCCTAGAATGAGTATGAGTCAAAGGAGTGGATTGACAAATGGTGGTTAAGTTATCTTAGCCCACTTCACATGTATCAACCTCTGATAGCATTGAAACTGAGACAAATAGAATCATCAGTTTACTTTGACCACATATCAGATCTAGTTCAACTAAGTAATATATCTACTTGCATAGTTTTTGAAATTCCTATTTTTATCTTTCTTTGTAGTGTATTTTTAATGTTGACTAATTTCATCTAATTTGTTGCACATATCAGGACATGTTTATGTAATTATTACACATGAAGAAAACAAAGAGAGAAAAAAATATTACTTGTGTCATTGTGTTGAGGCAAAAAATAAATTGGAGGCCTTAGTTATAGATGGAGAAAACATCAAATACCCTATAGGAATAGTGGTTGTTACTGAAATGTGGCTTAGAAGGTACCCACATAAGAGTGTTAATTTTTGGCTGTTTCAAGACTTTGACACACATCAAAAGATTTTTTATTACTTGAACCTTGTCGTGGCATCCAATGTTCATTTGATCAAATATGGGGGTAGACCTTTGAATAAGACCTTGTGGAAGGTGCATGAGTATGACCATGAGGCAATACTTGACACAATAAAGAGTAGAGTAGACCCAGATGGTTCATTGGATTAATTTGTAAGTATGCACATTGGTTCTTATTAATTTACAAGTATGCAATTTAATTTGTATTAAAATTTAGAGCATGCACATCAAGATTTGTTGATAGTTAGACCTTTCTTTTCTATATTTCAAGTTTACATATGTTTTGGTTCCAAGTTTGTACATATGTTTTGGTTCAATGCGTAGCATAGACAAGCTAGTGGGACAACTAGCTTGCCAATTCAATGAAATTGGTAAGGTAGTGGGCTTTATGGGTCCAAGAAATAAGGTCTCACATAGTCCACTACATCACCGTGAGACCCCATTTTTTAGATCCATTTTTTTAAACAACCCACTACCTTTCCAATTTCATGGTGATGTATCAAATTGCTTCTAGTGTTGACCAAGCTATGTGCCTTTCACAAGTACATTTTACTTATATCAACAATCTACTTATTTTCTTTAACTTGAAGTCTTTATTTTGATATTTACTTATTCTTCCATTCTATCATGTTGAAGAAATGGAGAGTTGCAAATATTATAGATAAGAAATATTGTATGAATTTTTGTCATGCTTTGTTATTTAAAAAATGTGATTTCTTATGTATTCATTCTCATTGGTTTGTGTCTAATAATATCATGATCTTGTTGGTGATTCACGCCTCATTTTGTATGATTTCATGTTGCTATATCAAACTAAAGGTGTGATAGGTACATTAGATTATGTTGATTGAGGTGCAAAAGGTGTTGGTGGTTTCTTATGGTTGCTTATTGATATATCCTATTGAGAGCCAACCTTGGGATTAGTGACATATGGATATGTTGAGTTAAGTAGATCTGAGGAAAGCTTGTGAAGCTATGGTAACATGTTCATTGACTAGGAGAAATCCTACTAACCATAAATTTCTACGTAAGATTACTTTTGACTTCTCCTTACTAAATAGACCCTTGAGTGATCCATAGAGCTAACCTATATTGTATTGTTCATCCTCATAAGTATTATTAGTACCTTTTACTTTAATTACATTTTACGTTATGCATGATCATAGTCATAAAAGGGGCAACAATCTCATGACAAACATGAGATTTTAAGAACAAGAGTTATAAGGGCATAATTGAAGGTGTTTGAAGACAATCATTAATGACTTATTGCACAAAAGGTTGAAGACCTTAGTTAAAGGGAGTGCAGTTACAAGAGGAAATATAGTCCATAAGGATTCAAGAGGGTAGTCCTTAGGTCCATAAGCATTCATTTTAGTTCTTTTTTTATTGTTATGCTTGTGCAAAGTGGTATGTGATCTATAAAGAGAATTTCATTTCCTAAATCGCCAAAACAATGCAACTATTAGTGGTTGTCTAAGTCTTACCACTGCAAAAATTCAAGAGGTACCATTTTTTTATAATTTGGAGGCAATACATAAAATGCTTTTATTAGAAATAGAATCCAAGAATATTCAAGTTTAAAGGCATGTCAGTGGTTGTGCTGACTTCAAAGAAGATGTTGCTCTCTGATATTCAAGTTCAAAGGCATTTTTTTCAAGGTTGATGTATGTTCGCATGTAATATCAAGTGTCCTTAGGAACCCTATAAGTTATGAATTTGTATCCCTTCATGCTGAATCACTCTAAGATGTTCAACCAACTCAATCCCTTAAGATTCCAAAGTGCAAAATGGCTACAATCTTTGACAAGCTAAAACTCAAAAACCGTGATGCTTAAAAAATCTCCATTTAAGACTATGGAATTGCATTGGCTCCCCTAAAATATCCTCTCTTAGTTTTTCTATCTTGACTTGAATTTTCTCGTGGTGACGACTTGTCAGTTGAGGAAAAAGTTGTCAAATGCAAGCAGTGTAAAGTTGCAAAGTGGTGCAACTTTCATTCTGCAACTCATACAACCAAACAAAATCTTCCAACACATATTGATGGGTACATTTATGCTAAGAATGTTATTCAACCATACCAAAACACACTGAATCACTCTAAGGTACGTTCAACTGACTCAATCCCTTAAGAGTCCAAAGTGCAAAATGGGCGTAATCTTTGACGGGCTATAACTCGGCGATGCTTACAAACTCTCTATTTAAGGATATGGGATTGTGTTAGGCCCCTATACAATAAAATCTCTCATTTTTTTCTATGTCAGAGGCATTTTCCCATGGTGACGACTTTTCAGTTGAGAAAAATGTTGTCAAATGCAACAATGTAAAGTTGCAAAGTGGTGTGACTTGCGTTCTACAACTTGTACGACCAAATAGATTATTCCAAAACGTATGGATGGGTATGTTTATGCTAGGAATATTCATCTTTTTGACTCAAACACACCTAATCACTCTGAGCTATGTTCAACCAGCTCAATCCCATAAGAGTTCAAAGTGCAAATTGATTGCAATCTTTGACGAACTACAACTCAAAACTCATGACGCTTACCAAATCTCCTTCTGAGGCTAAAAGATCTTGTTGGGAACCCCTACAATAACCTCTTTCAATTTTTTCTATCTCAGAGGCATTTTTATGTGGTGATGACTTTTTAGTTGAGGAAAAAGTTGTCAAATGCAAGCAATGTAAACTTGCAAAGTGGTGCAACTCGTATGACCAAATAGACTATTCCAACACGTCTAGATGAGTATTTTTCCACTAGGAATGGTCCTATTTCGCACCTAAACATGCCCAATCACTTCGAGCTACGTTCAATTAGCTCAATCCTTTAAGAGTCTAAAGTGCAAAATGACTACAATCTTTGACGGTCTATAACTTGGAAACCATGATGCTTAAAAACTATTTGTTTGAGGCTAAAAGATCATGTTGGGACCCTCTACAATAATATTTCTTATTTTTTTCTATGTTAGAGGCGTTTTCCCATGGTGACAACTTTTTAGTTGAGGAAAAAATTGTCAAATGTAAGAAGTGTAAAGTTGCAAAGTGGCGCAACTTTCATTCTGCAACTTGTACACCCAAACAAACTATTCCAACATGTTCAGATGGGTACAATGTTAGGTATGGTCCTTTTTCAAACCCAAACACAACGAATCACTATAAGCTATGTATAACCGACTTGATCCCTTAAGAGTCAAAAGTGCAAAATGACTCTAATCTTTGACGAGCTATTACTAAAAAATCGCGATGCTTACAAACTCTTTGTTTGAGTCCACATTATTGCATTGGACCCCTCTATAATAATCTCTCTCAAGTTTTGATATCTTGAAGAATTTTTCCTGTGGTGATGACTTTTTAGTTGAGTAAAAAGTTGTCAAATGCAAGCAGTGTAAAGTTGCAAAGTGGTGCAACTTTTGTTCTGCAACTTGTACGACCAAACAGACTATTCCAATGTGTTCGTATGGGTATATTTATGCTAGGAATGGTCCTATTTCACACCCAAATATGCCCAATCACTCTAAGCTACATTCAACCAATTCGATCCCTTAAAAGTCCAAAGTGCAAAATGACTACAATCTTTGACAAATTATTACTCAAAAATTGTGATGCTTACAAACTCTCCATTTGAGGCCATGAGATTTTTTTTGGACCCTCTACAATAACCTCTCTAAGTTTTTTCTATCTTGGAGGTGTGTTCCCATAGTGACGATTTTTCAGTTGAGGAAAAAGTTGTCAAATGCAAGCAGTGTAAAGTTGCAAAGTGGTGCAACTTTCATTTTACAACTCATAAAACCAAATGAAATGTTCCAACATATTTGGATGGGTAAATTTTATGCTAGGCATGGTCCTCTTTCACACCCAAACACACCGAATCGCTTCGAGCTATGGTCAACTGACTCAATCCCTTAAGAGTCCAAATTGCAAAATGGCTGCAATCCTTGACAGGCTATTATTTAGAAATCTTGATGTTTACAAACTCTTTTTCTAAGGCTACAAGATTTTTTCTGGCCCCTCTACAATAACATCTCTCAGTTTTTGCTATCTTGGAGGAATTTTCCCATGGTGATGACTTTTAAGTTGAGAAAAAAATTGTCAAATGCAAGCAACATAAAGTTGTGAAGTGGTGCAACTTTTGTTCTGCAACTCGTGTGACCAAATAGATTGTTCCAACAAGTCCGGATGGGTAAATTTATGCTAGGTATGGTCCTCTTTCACACCTAAACATGTTGAATCACTTCGAGCTACATTCAACTGACTTGATCCCTTAAAAGTCCAAAGTGCAAAATGGCTACAATCTTTGATGGGATATTACTCAAAAACTGTGACACTTAAAAACTCTTCATTCGAGGCTTTATGATTGATTTGGACCCCTTTACAATAACCTCTCCCATTTTTGCCTATCTCAAAGACATTTTCTTGTGGCGATAACTTTATAGTTGAAGAAAAAGTTGTCAAATGCAAGTAGTGTAAAGTTGCAAAGTTGTGCAACTTTTGTTCTACAACTTATACAACCAAACAACTATTTCAATATGTGCAAATGGGTATGTTTATGCTAGGTATGGTCTTCTTCAACAACCAAAAATTCTGAATCACTATGAGCTACATTCAATCGCTTGATCCTTTATGATGGCAAGTAAAACAAAGGAAAAGAGAAATATTCACATGACAATTGACAAGTTTGAGTTTTCCACACCAAAAGCATATGATTCCATGAAAGAGGTAAAAAATCTAGGAGTCAAAATAGTTGAGGAAATCCCAAACCTTTTCGTTCTCGAATGGGTTATGATCCAATTACTATGTGTATCTCATATTTACATTGAATTGATTATTATTAATATTAGTATTTGGGTAACTTTCTTATTCCTATTATGGCTCTAATCACAAATGAGAAGGCTACATAACTCTTAAAATCTTGTATGATCATCCTCAAGTCTAGCAAGGACAAGAAATTTTTTAATTATCCTCCTTTCCCTTATAACAATATGATTGTTGTAAAGAGGAAATTTTTCAAGATTCTAGAAAAAAATTGAAAGATTTATAGCTAAACCTAATCATAGGTCAATTGAAATATGAGCCCACATGGTGGCTTATGATCTAGCTAAAGAGAATCAAGAACAATGACATTAATAAGTTGACACTAGATCCTTGACCATAAGTAGAAGCTAAAAATAGCCCAAAGAAGAGGTATAAATATATGTCAACTGATACATGAGATATTACAATCCATATTCCTACTCCTTCACAATCATATCAAATGTTCTAGAAGAATTTTTTTGCATATCACTTATAATTAAAAAATTCATTCTTTGAAGAAGCTAGGTTGGCATGAATATAGAATAAGTAATTGGTGAAAATATGGGCAAGAAGTTGGACACATGGTGGACAAACCAAGTAACTTTTCCTTGGGTAATAAATGGGATGACATATATGAGAAGGAATGTTTCAATCCTACATCTTCCTTCACTCCAAAAAATCCTTAAATACAAGTAAGTGAAATAACAATAATATCATTTGGTGATGAAAAAGGAGTAAAAATCAAAACCTCCAAGTTTCCAAACCAAGTAGCTAATTACATAGGTAGATTTGGTGTTAGAAAAATTCACAACCTATGCATCTATTAAACCATATATTTCATTTAAAATTATCTTGACCCCACTCCTATGAGTATTTCAAAGAAAACAAAAAAAACAATTAAATCTAGTTCTTATTAAAGAGGAATCTCCCAAAAATGTCCTATTGCAAAGAATGAGAGGTTTCATCTCCACAAAATTAACTATCAAATACATTTTAACTAAGGGGAAAACTAATGACTCCTTTGAATCTTATTAGGTTCCCACCATAAACTAGAGCTTATTTTAGAATACCACAAGCGGAGGTGAGGACCTAGAATAGGAGAAGGAAAAAAATTGAGAGAAGTGATTATCCACCTATGAAAATGGGATATGAAAAGTAGAAAATGGAGTAGCAATGCATACAAGAGCCATTATAGGTTTGTATAGAGAAGGTACAATAGGTTACACTAGAAATATCTATCTTCCCTCTCCTCATAGCTTTATTCCTTTTAAATTCTTCATTGGATTCCATATTGAATTAGCACATAAGTAAATAAAAAATCGTTGGTGAATCATTTTTAGAAATATTGAAGTTATTTAGCATCAATAGTAAGTTTTTTTAGCATCAATCAATAAATATAAAAGACAAACCATGAAGGATGGCAATAAGCAATGCTAGGTCTAACCAATTAATAAGTATACACATGAATAAGTGAAGCACACACACTCAAATACATGAAAGCCTTGAAGTATGCACATGAATACATAGTATACACATTTATACAAAGTATATGCATGAATAAAAGGTATACACATGAAAACATGTAAGTCACTAAGTATACATTGGAATACATGTAAGTCACAAAGTATACACATAAGTTGTAAAGTATACGCTTGAATACACGTAACTCATATCTATTGAACCATGGATTTATAATACAAATATGGACACCATCGATAAAAAAGATTTGTATTAACCAAATAGCCATGTAGGCATACACCAATATATGTCAATATAAGTATAAAACATATATATAATAGCCATATAGGCTTACAAGAATGCCATAGAGGCATACAATGTCAAATACATGCAATATAAAATATGTCCAAAAATGTCATACAGGCATACAAAAAAGGGCCTTGGAATCATAAGTCATTGCCCTCCCGACTCTTGTAAAAAACTCTTGCTCTTTGTTGGTCAACCAGATGGTGATAAGTATGTCACTCATTTACTCTGAGGTTGATGAGTGCTCCTGGTGCTCCTCCAAGGGTTTAGTTCCTGATCAAGCCTTATCTGTTACATAACAAGTAAATACATTAATATATAGGAATTACATTATAAAATGATATATTTAACAAAATAATCACTTACTGCCACTAGATGATCTCTCTCCTCGAGGGAAATATTCGCATGACCATGTTGTGGCATGTTGAAGCCTTATAAAAACCATCCAAAGAGAAATTAAACTATGAATCAATAATCATTTTATTTTTCACTAACTAATAGCTATAACAATTAATGTAAATTGAAATTTAGTAATCTACCTCATAGCCCCGTGAGATGCATCAAGGATTCTATCGTAGAAGAAACGCCAAGCTCCATTTCCTTATGAACATCTGGATTTGTTTTTGCTTGCAACATCTGAAAATAAAACAACAATTTATTCAATCACGAAAACTACAATAGTGATGCACGTCATGGCTTATAATGTATGAGATAATGAACAAAATTTTGAGTACTTATTGAACTATATATTTCTTACTATCATTCTTATTATTTTCCCTATCCATAGCTTGTTTGAAAGCATTTTTTTAAGGCTTTTATCCATAGTAGCAAGGCAGTGAACCATTTGATAAAATGCTTTGGTAGACATGTATGAAAAATATGGTAGCATAGAGAAGGCAGTGAACTATTTGAAAAAAATCCTCAAATAAATGTGGTCTCATGGTGATGGAATGCCATGAAAAAAAAATGTGTCATGGAATTCCATCACCATGAGACCGCATTTATTTGAGGCATTTTTTTAAACAGTTCATTGCCTTATCTATGGTATTATTCTAGGATGGGGTAGATGGTATAGTGTGGTATTGGTTATGAGATGGAGGGAGATCATGACATGAAGAGGGAGGGGTGGGGATATGAACAAGTGGAATAAGAGGTGGAAGCTTCCATGTATTGATAAATTGAGGATGAGGATGAGGACCTTGAAAATAATTTGGAGGGGAATTTTGGCTAAAGGCTTGGTTTCTCTTCTTATGGTAGTGAGTTGTTTAAAAATATGCCTCAAAGAAATGTGGTCTCATGGTTATGGAATGGTATTCCATCACCATGAGACCACATCTCTTCAAGGAATATTTTCAAACTAATCATTTCCTTTTCTATGTTATTGCTTACTATTATGCTTTGATAGATTTTTTTGCAAGCATCCATAGTTTTTTGGAAAGCACCTTTTCTAGGATTTTAGCCATGGCAAAAAGGAAGTGAGCTGTTTGATAAAATACTTTGGTAGACATGTATGGAAAATGTGGTAGCATAGAAAATGTGGTGAGATATTTGAAAAAATGCCTCAATGAAATTGGGTCTCATGGTGATGGACATCACCATGAGACCACATTTCTTTGAGGAATTTTTTAAAACAACTCATTTCCTTGTGTATACTATTTCTTACTATTATTATTTCATATATTTTTTTCAAGCATCTATAGCATAGAAAAGGAAGTGAACTATTTGAAAAAATGCCTCAATAAAATGTGGTCTCATGGAATGCCATGACAAGAAAATGCAATTGGCAGCTGCTCCTAGTTATTACTTATACTATGTGAAGTAATTGAATCACTACTTATGTTGGCTTTCTAAACAACTATATTGTAATTGAAATTTTGTCATCTATCAACATCTAGTTATTAGTTATGCAATGTGAATTAATTAATTGCATTTGAAAGACATGCAATGCAATGTAATCAAAGATATGAATATAAACTACAAAAATCTATTAAGTACAATTCATTAGTTAAACTCTTTATTCTATTACCCGTGTGAAGGTTTGTACAACTCCATTGGCATTGGGAGGTGTTCCTGTAAAACCTCCAATATTAACCTATTCAACATCCAAAATAAAATATTAGAATACCATTCATATAAAAATGTTATTCACATGTAATATTTATAATTGTTTACTAGTTACATACCTCAGCGGTAGATGCAGTGAAGTAAAAAGCTGGTGGAGGGCCGGTGTATCCAGTATCAAAACTGTGACCCTAAAATTTTATTACAATCATTAAAATAAATTAGTTAATCTTGCATTTCAAAAATGAAATTTAATAAATTAAATTCAATAAACACGTTAACATTTAATTGAGTATCGATGTTGAAAGCCTCATTCAAAATGTCATCTGCCATCACCAACTTCGCAGCTATAGAGGTATCCTACACACCATCCTGTTGACTATCTATGGGTTCATATGTACATGCCAACCCACAAACCTAAAAAGAATTGGGTGGAGGCCTACCCCTTCAACTCTCCCTTGCCTTGTGTTGTACTACAATATTGGCATGTTGGATGATACTCTAGGTCAAAGAGATAATAGATTGCAGAGTGTCCATCTCAACACTCTCCTTCATGATGAAAGGGATAGTGACGTGCTCATAAGACAACCTAGTGAGTGCTCGTGTCCCTTGCCACTGATGATCCTGATGTACACCTAGTCTATCCTGTGCCAACCCTCCACCTCTCCCTTGAAAGTCCCTCATATCAAAATAGTTGGGGATTTTGTTGAGGATGAACTAGTAGTAGAGTTTCCTCAAGAAATATTGGGGGAACTTGTTATTGTTGCATGGTGGATAGTCAAAAACCATCCACCACCTATCCCAAAAATTGTTCCTAATCCCTTGGTGGTTGCACCAATGGATAGGAAACCTCTTGCTATTTGGGTTAAGAGTTTTATTTATGCGTGGGTTAGTGAATAATGAGCACAAATCATATTTTTGTAATTCTTTCATCTTTTACTTCTTTATATGATAATTCATTTGCATAAGCCTCTTATTTTCCCAACCACTTAATTGCTTGCTAATTGCATCTATGTGTGTTAACATGGCTTGAAGTGAATTTTCAAGTGTGCTTCTTTCCAAGGTTGAACTTACAAGATTGTTCAACCTCATGATTAACTCCTCAATCTATTTTTTGTTGTTTTCTATTTCCCCCATTAAATTTTACTGAGTACCAGGAGGATGTTGAGGAATTGTTGTAGGAGTTTGTTGTTGTGGTTGTTGAGGATTTTGTTCATGGGCTTGTTCATGAGAAGGAGAAGGATTTTAAGGAGGATTTTTAGGTTGGTTATCATCTCCTACAAATTAAAGAAATGAACATAAAAAACAACCTAAATTTTACCTATTTAACAACAAATTCACAAAAAAAAAGAATGCTTACTTATTCAACCTTCCCGTTGATGTGGTGACATCCTAGCAATGAAATTACAAAGATTCGATGAAGAAATTGCAAGTTTTTATGCTTCTAAAAGACAAGCATTCAATATCATGGTTTATTGGCCATGGGAAAGAAAATATGACAATGAAAATGAAATGAAATGGATTTGATTTTTTCTTGTTTTAATAAGCTATAATGTGCTCACGTTATAACACAAGCGTATTATAGGCTCAATGTGAATGATCCTTAGGCTAAGTCACACCAAGCCATAATGCAAGCGTGTTATAATGTGCTCGCATTATAACATGCTCAGGTTATAGCCTTTCAATTTTTTAAAAATTTTGGCCACTTTTTAGCCCTCCAAATTTTTGCACCTGCCTGTGGACCAAGTCTAGGTTGTTTGTCTGTAACAAGCGTGCTCACTTTGGGGTAGTGGAACCTTAGGCCATCCACTAGGTGAGTTATCCAAATGAGGTGGAAAATTAGAGAATCATATTAGCCTCCCATACCATATCAAAGTTATCCTCTTGACAACTTTGATAAGGCACCATAATGCTATGCTTTTGAATGTTATTTCTATAGATTTTTGTTTAAGGGGATTTTTCTTCATTTGTGTAAGGTCTTCTTCTTAGGGAACATTGTTCCTAATGTATCCAAGAGAGGACAAGTCAAGAATATTAGATTTCTAATTATGGGATGCCTCGTTCTCATCATGCCACTAAGGGAAACTGTACACTTAGAAATATCACACTCTCGGAGGACATCAAACCCAATGACACCACCAAGAAAGGGCACGTCATAAAAAAGAAAATCATGCCATAAAATATGCAAAATTTCAAAATATGTCAACAATGTATGCCCCCACTTTAAAGCGGTTGCTAACACCATTGTTGTGAGAAGTTGCTTTAAAGTAGCCAATGTTTACTCCTAAAACATGAGATCTTTCCTCAGAAAACCCTATGCCAAATCACATGTTTATGAAATAAAGCTACGCCATGAAAAGGGAGGGAAGGGTTACCCCCAAGAATACACAAGGGATCTATAGATTTAGGGTCAGTATGTCTTTGCTACAATGTTAATATAGAGCTCAAAACTTTCATCATTCCCAAAATACTAATAGAACTAGAAGAATGAGACATAGAGAGCGAAAAAAAAGAAAAATCCTTTCGGGTCAACATGGAAGAGACCTAAATGTCTCAACGCATTGTGTCATCCCAAAAAGGAAAATAAAAGACAAATGAAAAAGGTAAAATGTTTATGACATAGAGAAGAATATAGATACATATAGAGGAATGCACAGAAAGAGAGAGATACATCAAATGAAACAAAGAGGCAATAGTATTGCTAACAGGATACTAAGTTGTAAAGCTCATACAAGTTTTACGAACCTAGTGTGCAAACCTAAAATGGAAAGAGGAAATGCAATGGCCTAGAATGAGAAGCAATTTTTACATTTTTAGACTTAGAACAATGTAATTTACTAATTATACTATGCAATGGATTAAAAATGAAATGTTATAAATGCAATTTTGAATTTTGACAATGCACTCAATGAAGAAAATTAAGCTAGATTGAATGAAATTAATGAAACAAAAAATAAAAAAAAATGAAATAGAGATGTAACAGTAGAAAACAAAAACATACACTACTGTATTTGACTCCATTTTCTGATGAAATTTTGTTGAACTGTCGATAAACTATTGTTGGAATTTTCACAAATATCTTGAAAATCTTTTGTTTCTAAATTTTCGTCGGTATCCCAATGCACTTCAAAATTTTGAAATCATGACTGAACTTCGTTGGTTTCTACCACAAAAAAGGACCTCATGTTTGTCATAATATCGATGAACATTGCGTTGATCTAGTGATGAACGATAGCCATAACACACGTGGCATGCCTCTGCCAAATCATTAGAACAATATGAGATGTTTGTTGGAATTGTGACCAAGTTTCATGGAAAGTCCAACAAACATTCATCGTTTGTTTGACAATATCATCATTGGAATGAGATCAAAATTGCATACGAGCTATAGCTATATTGGGAGGACTGACTTGTGGTCTCATTGATGAGCATGAGGAAGTATATCGGTGAGACTTATACCATCAGGGTAAGTTCTGAATGTTTACCTAACCCGCTATGTCTCGCCGATATATTCCCAGTGCTCCTGTTAGTGAAATAAATGACGGTCTTGTTGATGAAACTTCATCGATGAGACTTAAACGTTTGGGCCAACATATATTTTTCATGCCGAGATGACTTGTCTTACTGATAGATTCTCTTCATCGACGAGACCATAAGCTAGTCTCCCCAATATTTTGACAAACATTCATCATTTTTTCAATGATCTCGCCATTGCAATGAGATAAAAATTGCGTCGGAGCTATAGCAACCTCGTCGTACTTTTTTTTTCTTTGGATTGGGTCATTGAAATTTTGACAAAACATTGCAGTTTAAAAAAAAAAATTTATTGGGAGGAATGACTTGTGGTCTCATCGACAGAGCACGAGGAAGTATATCAACAAGACTTATACCATTGGGGTAAGTTCTGAATGTTTACCCGACCTGCTATGTCTCACCGATATATTCCTAGTGCTCTTGTCGGTGAAAGAAATAATGGTCTCACCAATGAAACTTCATCGGTGAGACTTAAATGTTCAGTCCAACATATATTTTTCATGCCGAGATGACTTGTCTTGCCGATAGATTATCTTCATCGATGAGACCATAAGCCAATCTCCCTGATATATCTTCTTTACTAATCCTGATCACTACAACAATTTTGATGTCTCATCGATGTGCTAAAAAGTGCTTGTAACCCATAATAGGTTAGGAACACCCATACTAGCTCATGTCGACGTGATTTTTTTGCCACAATATCTTTGATCAGAAGGATTTTCAGGAGTAGAATGAGGTGACCGTGGGTAATTATATTTTGTAGGGCCAATTACATCCTTTTCTGACTCAAAATGTAGTTATTATTAAGAAATTTACATGAGTAAATCATTATAAAATTTTGAGTCAATCATTATATTCTGTAGGGCCAATTCACATAAACTACTCAGAACTAGGGAAATGCAAAATCAATGATACGTCAATTGTTGAACCAATCGTTTGAATGATACGATAAAAAACACTTGCTCTTTCATCTTCAAATGAATGCCATTGGAGAAGTGACTTATAGATGATACATGCAACTATAGGTCTTCCATTACTAAAGCCAACATCTTTTGTGATACACTCGATCAATGCATCTTGATTTTCTCGAAACCAAAATAACAAAAATTTGTAGTGTAAGCGAATAAATTTTTTTCCAGAGCTTTATAATATACTGTGCCTAAGAAAAATAGTGATATAACTAGAAATACAAATATAAGATATAGATACTCCTCTAGAAGGTCAGAATCATATCCTTGCTACCTGTTAGTGAGAGTCTTATGTGGCCTCTGCTCTCCATCAGTGAGCTCTTTCAAGGAAGACATAGGATTTTGTGAATTCTACCAGACACATCTATTAGTTAAAATATTATTGAAAAATAATATTACTTATGTAAAATCAGGAGGAGATAACTAAAATTATACATAAAAAGATATAATTTGTTTATATTGGACAACCATGAGTGTATGATCATGATTGAATTTACCATTTTAAGGCACAAAAATGGACTATACATAATGACAAGTGGAAACTTAACCTCCTTGAGTTAACATCACAAGCCAAACTAGCTTTGGTCTCTACTAAACAATGTTCCAAGATCATTTCCCACACACATAAATTTATGCTTTTGACAGTCCACAAATGCACCTACACAAGCAAGTACACAAAATAATAGTGCTCACAAATATGCCAACCCCATTACAGCAAGAAAGGTTCGACAAGATATGATTACAATCACTTTTTTTTGTTTCTTTCTTGAAGCTAAAAAAAGATGAAGTGGAGTATCATTTTGTAAATCATCTGTCCCCCCTTCAGTTGTTATGCCCTTTTCTTGTGATCTTAATGTAAGCCTAGTCATGTACTCATGATGTGGATGCCGCTACAAGGGAGGGTCTACTGAAGTAACAAAAAAATGTTAAATTGATATGTTTTATTATTATTGTTACAAGTATTTCATTAATTAAAAAGACATTAGAGTGGTTATCTTTACTTGATGAGGCCACATCATGTTCCTGATCTTCTCTTATAGCCTCATGCTCAACATGCTAAACACCCTCTAAATTGTGATTTGGAGTTGAAACATGAAAGGTTACATTAATTAATACACCAATTGTAATTAAATATGTTTAAAAGAACATTAGAGTGGCCCTCTTTACCTGATGGGGCCACATCATGTACCTGATCTTCTCTACCCTGATCATGCTCAACATGTTGATCACGCTCTACATGCTCTAAAGTTGAAACATGAAAGGTTACATTAATTAATACACCAATTGAAATTAAAGATGTTTAATTGTATTAATCCATACTACATTTTGTATAGCACATGAATACATTCATTATTGGGATGCACACTATGACCTTCATTTGTAGGTTGTGCTACACTATGAATACTTACAATTTGTGCGGCTAATTTCATATAACCACCAGAGCCAAGTTTGTGTTGCCCATGTTTTTCTAGTATTTCCTTTGTTTCCTTTGATGTGTTGGGAAACCTATGAAAAATTTGAAATACGTTAGATTATGTAAAAAGAAAGAGTAATCAGTATATAATTACATTGTTGATAGTATCACATACCTTCCTTGGCCTGGTGGTGTCTTTCCTTTTCTCTTTTTAGCCTTCTCCTTTCCATCTGACACCAGGTCCTTCCACTCCCTCTTCAGAATCATGGGGGGATGCTCATACTTTTTATTCTTCTCTAAATGTGACCTATATTGGTCCCTCACATTAGATAGGTACCAACTTTCTTAAGGAGCTTAATTTGGTTGAATGTTTTATCACCGAACAACACAACTAAACAGTTAATGAGCTCATATTTTAAATCTTCATTTTGGGCATTCCACCATATATGTATAGTGGGACCAAAGAGCTCCAATGTAATATCACTTAGATGTTTATAGAAAACATCATTTCCTGCAAAATGATCATGGGATCATTAGTCTCAAAAGAGTGATCAATAAGTAAATTTCAATTGGATTATATATAATAATAATCAAAACATTTTAAATTACCTGGGACCTTCTCTATCTTTATGGGAACGAAATCCTCGATCACCACAAATGTGACCAGCAATGTTCCTATACTAGTAATATGGGAAGATCTAGGAAATGTTGCTAAAACATCACTAGTACTAGCTGTGGCCTCTGCATCCCCAAGTACATGTCCTAATGCATGTTTTGGCATGTGTTCACTACGAGAGGGTGCACTACCCGATGCCTACATGGTATGTGTTTTCAACATTTGAGACAAAAATATAGGCATGAATGATGGGGTCAGATGATGTGATGTATGCACAGGAAGATCAATATCGACACTTGTACCAACCCCTACTCGTTGGGAAGCACCTGCAGCACCCTGATCATGGCCAACAACATCATGAGGATGCAAATAATCCTATAAAAACAACACATTTTAGTTCATGACATAAAAGAGTACAAAATATAAAACCACGAATGAATTTATGTTATAATTAAAGACCTCATGACAACTTACTTGCAAGTTTTGTACTCTCTCAGTCAATATTTGAACCCTCTCTCTTATCTCATCTATTTGAGGCACTATGAATATCAACTTAAGGATTTCTTCATTGCATTTTTTTTGGGTCTTCCTTAACATATTGAGAGGGCTTGCTGAATATGCGATGTCATCATCACATAATATTGACTACACCTCCCTATGGATGTTCTCTACTACTGGTTCCTTTTCCCGATCAACCAATTGCATCAAGAATATTAAAAACATTATTGAAATTAACCCAAGGAACTTATGAAAAAAAAAAAAAACATTTTGCTCATATCTAATTTGTACAATTGCAATGAGGTAAACCTGTCAGGTAGAAGTGGCTGAAGATGCATCACGATCTGTACTCTGGGTCAAATCCTTCCTAGTATGATCAATGTTCCGCTGTGACAAAAAATAAATATAAAAAAGCATTACCGAAATGAAACCAATAGACTTACAGAAAAAAAAAAAAACATAAGAATAAAATGGTATATTGGAGTCATTAATTGGAGGTTGGGTAAAATGGTACATAGTACATACCACCCCCATAGTAACTGTGTTTGTAACTAAGCGATTCAAATTGTAATAAATTAGCAACTCTTCCTCTACAGTTATTGATTTTATTAGACATACGAATACATGATTTCCCTCGCGTGCCTCAAATATGCAATTGGGTTGCTTATTTGTTGACCCAGGTCATGTACTATTTATAAACCTTGCAATATTCCCTGATGCTTTTGGCCTTCGGTCAATGTACATAGCCACTCCTTTATTTTGATCCTTATCTTTTAGCTGTATATAATTTGCTGACAGTGCATACCTATGAATACTTCATGTATATCGAACCAGTTGCATCCAATCTTTGTAACTGTAACAGGGTACAAAATACTCCATCAATTTAGTAACTTTTTCATAACAAACCTTTATGCCATCCATGCAAAATAAGCCCAAACCATGTAATGACGATGGTGCTATGAAATATATCCTCTTGTTGACACAAAAATTAGTGCTTATTGGAGGAAGTTCCTTGGGTACCCATTGTTTCCATAGATGTTTGTACCTCAAGGGTACCTTGATGTCACCTATGCTCTCGTCACCATAAGAACATGATCCCCCTTCAATAAGAAAAAATTCCATACGTTTACAAAATTTTCTTCTAATGTTTTGACCTCTAGTTGATCTCACTCTTTTAGACCTACTACATGTCTCGCTTTCCTCTTCTCTTCCTAAATATCCCTCGCTTGAGGAAGACAAATCTGACAAATACCTATTTGGTCGTACCTGCACTCATAAGGATGTTGGATGAAGTTATTTCATGGTAATGTGATCCCAAGGTGCCATTATGATAAATCTATCATTTCATCGCTAGAATTTGACAGGTTATAAGGTAATCAAGTCTTGATAGATTGCAAGTTATTGTTACTACTGTCCAAATGTGTCCATCACAAATCAAATCTACTTAACGTTTTAACTCCCAAAATTTGTAACAAGTGTTAAATGTGACTATGGTCCACTAGTTACACAACCAAGGCATTGAATGTATTTTGTAATTGTAATCAAATGACTTTTTCTCTTCATTCAAGTAAATAAACCTAAAGGGAAACACCACCAAGTGGTTTATTAGACACCTACATGACTAAAAATAACATAAAATTTACATTTAATTTTCATATGTCTAAGTGGTTAATGGGGAGGGAGTGTGTACTAGGCCTGAATAAGTCATCATAAGTTTATGCATTGGCAATAAAAATTGTTTAAGTCATCTTAAATCTTCCTATGTCTAATTGCTAGGAGACTTTTGGTATGTTTTAAGGTAGGATGAGTGGTTGCATCAATGTTATAGTTCTCTATGACAAGGTTTCAACATATTCAAATAGTGAAGGTTAGTGCTCATAGTAATTTGAAACAACAACATTTTCATTATGTATGATGGTAGGATTTGATAACTTAAAAGAATTGGCTACCTGACAAACTTAAAGTTAAAAGAAATTTTTTTAGTTTAAGGGGTTATCACTTTCTTTCATCTTTGCATATTGGTTTGATGCTTCAAACAATGCATTTCTTATCCCACTTCTATCATATTGTATTCCCATCCCATTGCAATTGTTGATACCAAAATTTTATATCAAATATCATGTTCTTGAAGCAATTTTTTGTGTTTTTACTATTTTTCTGAAGTTCTTTTGTGTTGTATGCATCCGTACAAGCTTGAAATGCTATGAGATCATTGGTGTAGATAAATATGTGTTCGTACAAGCTTGATATGCTCTGAGATCATTATTTTGTTGGAGAAAACAATCAAATACAGGGATTGCCCTATTTTTCCTATGTAAGGGTTTGAGGGCTAAATAGAAATGACATCCACCAATCCACCCACTGTCTTGGAACTATAACTTGGTGGATTGGTGTGCAACACGGTATGATAGAGGTTCATTGCATTTAGGGGTCTATTAAAGAAAGAAAATTGGCATTGAATTGATGCCCTAGGGCTGACAAGGGAAACTTTCTTGTGAATTTATGGTTGTTAAGTTAGGGTTTGTCAATTTGATGGATATATTGGTAGAGTCATGGTGACACTATTTTATGGTCCAATCTCTGATTCGAAACAAAAATATCTTGAACAACTCTAAGAGCTATAATGGGATGGCCACCATCCTAGGAAAGATTCTTCATTATCACTTTTAGGTGTTAAAATTTAACAATACCTTGATTGATGAAAGATCCCAAAGAGCCTTTATCCATGGTATCCAAGTACACATAGCAATGGTCTTCTCTTATATGGTTGGACATGATTTAAAGAAATTATCTAGGAATTATTCATTTAACCTAAGGTTTTCTAATAATGCCATCATTGGAAAAGTATGATCAAATTCTTCTATTATGAAGAATTGGTCTATGTGCCTCTAGTAATCACTATAAATGTTTGTAAGGATAAAATGACTAATTGCATCAGGTAGGAGAGAATCAAATTTGAGTTCTTCAAATATTATATTCCTGTATTCATAATTTTTAAGGGTTGTGTGTGGAGGAGGTTATCACTACCAAAAAGGGAGGAGACCTTTCCTTGCATATGTTTGTGGTGGAGGTATTAAAGAAGAATTATATGCCTCTATTTCCATTCATTAGATCTAGCTTAGCCTAGCATATACTTGGACTAAGTCTACAATTGCTTTAGAATCATGTGATGAAGGCTATGTGTGATGAAATCCTAGACCTTTGGGGGTGCCAATGTACAAGAAGATCTTTGGAAACTAGGCATGAAAATTTTAGGTTAAAGAGAATGGGGGTGCCAAAATTATAGTACTCATTGTCCCTTGGTCATCAATTTTCCCTGAGTGCCCTCAACCTCATCCTCGACATTGGTATTGACCTTGTTTTCACTCCTCCAAACTCTTCCTCAGCGCTAGTATTGACCTTATTTTCACTCGTCTTCTCTTCGTCAAGGCTAGTATTGACCTTGTTTTAACTCCAAACTCTTAGTCGGTGCTGGTATTGACCTTATTTTCACTCCTCCAAACTCTTCCTCGACGTTGGTATTGACCTTTCACTTCTCCAATTTAATGAGTTAGGTTTTAATTAGATTGAAAATTATGGTGCCATTTAGCTAGGTTTTAATATTCCACAATATAGTTAAGTATATATTAGTTAAATATATATTAGCTATATTAGATTTATATTTTGTAGCTCATTCTTGTAGATTAATAATAGACATTCATGTTCTTTCTTCATGAAAGTATATATTCTATATTTTCCTTGGTGTTATCCCAATGAAAAATATAATTAATATAATATATATTTAATATAATAGTAATATTAGATTAAATTATATATAATATAATTATATTTATTATTATATAATAGTATATATAGGCTTTTACTTGATATTTTATAAATATAATAGTATTATATTTGTTTCAAGCTCAAATATCACAATATATGTAGCCTATTAGCTAATAGAAAGAGATATAGAAACTAAAAAGATAGAGAATGAGAGAATGATATGAACTTAGATAGATAGGGAGAGAGAGAGAGAGAGAGAGAGAGAGAGAGAGATACAAAGGAAAAGAGAGAGAGGGAAAAGAGAAACTAAATTTTGACTGCTTGTTTCATGTCAACAATCTAAGTATGGCATGTGTCCTTGGGGAGTTATGCTCAAGGTAGCATGCCATTTGATTAAAGATATGATAATTCTCCTTTAAGACATCTTCAATGTACCCATTGCACACTTAAGGAGACAAAGATAAATATAAGGAAGAAAATATAGAGAGAGAGGGAGATAATGAGAAACATACAAATATAAAGGGAGCCAAAGAGATAGAGAAAGGTAGAGAGAAAGAGATAAGGATGAATAGATAGAGATATAGGGAGCATGATTGATATATCTCTCCTTGTTGCTCTCTATCTCCCTAAACCCTAAACCCTAAACCCTCTTCTCTATCTCTCCCCCTCTTCTCTATCTCTCCTCCTCTACCTATCTATATCCCTTTCTCTCCCTCCCTCTCTCTATCTCCCCCTCTCTATCTCTCACCATCTCTAGTCCCTCCCTATCCCCCCTATCCATCAACTCTCTATCTCCACCTCTCTTCCTTTCTCTTCCCATATATCTCCATCTCTCTTTCTCTTCCCATATTTCTCTATCTCTATCTCTCTATATCTCCCACTATCTATATCACTCCCTCTTCCCCACTCTATCTATTGAGCTATCTCTCCCTCTCCCCCATTTCTCTGTTATTCACTCCATCTCTCCCTCCATCTCTCCTACTCTACATCTCTATATATATTTCTCTTTTTATCTCCCTCTCAATCCTCTCTCTATCTCTTTCTATCTATATATTTCTCTACCTCTATCATGATCTCTCTATCTCTTTCACTATCCCCCTCTATCTCTCTATATCACCCTCTTCTCTATCTCTCCCCCTCTTCTCTATCTCTCCTCCTCTACCTATCTATATCCCTTTGTCTCCCTCCCCCTCTCTATCTCCCCCTCTCTATCTCTCACCATCTCTCCCTCCCTATCCCCCCTATCCATCGACTCTCTATCTCCACCTCTCTTCCTTTATTCAATGATTTCACTATATTATCAAGGGATGGATATGATATGGTTCTCAACAAATTGTTGCAATACAACATGAAGAAGGGTCTATTGGAACTATAAAAAATTTCAAAATTTTATAATGATTTACTCATGTAAATTTCTCAATAATAATTAACTTCATTTTGAGTCAAAAAAGTATGTAATTCACCCTACAAAATGATGCAGGAGCATCCAGTGGGGTAAGGGCAATCTTGCATCACCCAAAAATAGTTAAATTTCAAGTTTCTCTATTTTTAGATGTTTTTACATTTTTGGATACCCTTTTCGTCATAATGAAATTCCTAATTTACGGTTTTTATTTTCTATTCCTAGGTTGAAAGATATTGCAGTTTTAGTTTCCCAGATTTGCACCTTAAAATCTTCTAAGTTAGATTTGAGGCACTTAGAGTTCCCAAAATGGCCCCAAAACTTTTCGAAATCAGCATAACTAATTCCAAGCGCGTTATTGACTTTGAGACCTTGTAGTACCCCTCTGTTTATGCTTATGCTTTCTGTTGTTATGTTTTCACACTGTTAGACCTATGATGCTTTGTTGGATATTTTGATCGCTAGTTTTGAGCGATAGTGGATTATTTTGTGACATGATGATATATTGTTTGATGATTATTGATTTCAGTTATGATTAGATATAGTTTAGATGTTTAATTTTAGTTGATTATTGCTATGTACATGTTATGATGGACTAACAGCTATTTATTTCGTTAGTTTGCTGTGAAGTGTATTGGTGTGGAGAACGGAATCTCATCACTCGCTTGCGAGTGCCCTGTGATATCTGTGATTTTCTCTGCACGGTGTGTCTGTTTAATGCTTTATATATATATATTTGTATGCATGTTATTGCTTGGTTGCAGGAATTTGCAGGTACATGACACCGACTCTACCTGGGTATTCAGGTTTGAGCTTGTCAAGACTCAATGGATACGTTGATCGGGAGATAGTAGTTTGGTTTACCCTAGTCTAATCTTTAATCCCGGTCTTAGTACATTGTCAGTCTCAGTCTGAGTCTAGGTTTGTCTTGTATTTTCTGTTTGGATAAATTGTTTGAAAAGGTAAAATTTGGTTTAATTTTAATGTTGGTTTTTGTGCATTAATTATTGTTATTTAAATTAATTTTAAATGTTAAAGAAATTACTTGCTTGATTATTTAACTAATTAATTAGCTTATTTGGTTAAATGGTTTGATTATAAAAGATCAAACTTATTTAATTAAATAAATTAATTAGTTAAATTAAAATATTAAGTGAGTAAATAGTTATATTTGAAAATTAAATAAATTATGGAAAATTGTAAATTTAAATTAAAAAATATGCATGAGATTTGTATAGTGGTTGTAAAATTTAAATTAAATAAAATTAAAATTTGCATGCAAATTTGAATTGGCAAATTGCCGAGAAGTGGAGAAGATATTTTGGTAACCACTTCTCGACAAGTGTGCCAGTGCTTTAATTGATTATTGTTGAGGTTGTTGACGGATATTATCTGAGGATTTGGAAATTACAGAGGCTATTCAATTTTTCTCACGGGGAAATTATCAGAGCCTTTACAAAAAATTTTCTTGCTGTGTAAAATTTATTTTCTAAGAGGATTTGTTATTTCCTCCGGGGTTGTATATTTGTGGGAGATCCCTTGGAGGATCTTGGTGGTTGGTTAAGCTCTCTTGGATTTGAAGAATTTCTTTTGGAGGAAGATTTTGGGATTTGTACGCTATAGGAAAAAAGAATCTTCCTATAGGCAGTTATCTTAGTACAGGTATTTTTCTTGTTATGTATGTTCTTTCTTTAAAAGATAGAGAAATGATATGCTTTGTATTCCCTGTGTTCTTCTTGAGAATTTGGTAAAGTTTTATTCAAACAGTGGAAAGGATCTGTAAAGAATTTTAGTTGTGATAGAAAAGAAATTTTCTGTTGTCTTATTTCAAATCTCTATGAAAACTGTGAAAACAAGAAACTGTAAAGAAATAAAAAGGGGCAAAATAGGGTTTTATATTACAGAGAAAAAATTGTTAAATAGTAGAAGGGATTGTAATTTCTTTTTCAAATCCCTGTTGATAAATACTGCCCAGTTTCACTGTTAAGCTGTTTTATATGAATTTTATATATATGTATTCATATATGTATATATATCAGTAATGAATATATATACATACATATACAAATACATATATATATTAAATTATTTCATTAGATAGTAATGTATTTTGTTAATCGGAATTCGCTGTACGCAATTTTTATTTCTTTCGATAGTAATGAATTTGTTAATCGAAATTCGCTGAACGCGATTTTTATTTCGTTGAAAGTTTTATTTAAAAAAAAAATATTATTATTTTGGGGCCGCGGGGGTTACTGTCTCCCATAGCCAACTCCCAACAGGGAGGCGCTGTGGAGGGTAGCGCATAGCGCTACCGCCCACAGCCAAACCTTGTGGGGAGGGCTGTGGAGACAGCCCCACCCATGGCAGCCGTGGCTGTGAGGCCGCGGCTGGGTAAGGGCTGTATTTACAGCCAATAAACTCTGCGTATGGATTTAAATTGCAACATAAAAAAATGAATCTGTAAATTTTGCATAGTGTTTGATTCGTATATGAGTTCGATTAGGGTTTTTATGAATATAAAAATAATAATATATATATATGTATATATATATATTATTATATTATATTATATTATTTATATGTAGTTTATAATTTATTTTTAAAATGTGGGTTTATTTGATTTAAAATAAAAACATTGGGTAGATTCAGAACAGAGAAATTAAAATAGTAAATTCGGAGAAGAATGATTCATGAAGTTGTGAAAGTAAAAGTTAGAATTAAAATATGTTAGTTTCTTTATGTGATTTAATTTCTTGTTAATACTTTGAATGATTGGATTTAAAATATCCGAATGGTAGATGTTTAATTTTCTGGTTTGTTTCAGTTGTGTACTTAATTGGGGCAAAGTGGGAAAGTTTGTAGTTTTCTGTTTCAAGTCTTCCAGACTAGTTGTTTAATGGGAATTGTGATTATTTAAGTTGAGATCATGTGTTAACTAAGGGGTGTGTACATGGGTTTGTATGGTGTTTTGACACTTGTTTTATGATCAATGACTTGATGTTTGTTATAACACGTTTGGTCTCTTATTTTGAATTTGGTTATTTATGCACTTTGTAAAACCCTTGCCATGAAAACTTAGAAACCTTTGTTATGTTTAGGGGAGTGGCTATTTGTAAGGGCTGACACACAAAGTGGTGTCAGGGTAACTTACAAATAGTTAACTAAGTTAGTGATAATTAAATGACATAGTAGTTAGATTTAAAAATTTTAACAAGATATTCATGCCTCTCTTATGACTCTTGAGCTACCATAGTTTTGAGTATAAGATGAGAAGGCCTGGAATGGAAAATCGATGTCTTATTTTTTTAAGAGACATTCGATACCACAATAGTATGCAATAGGGGCTAGGTTTCGTAAGAGGTTACCAGGGTAACCCAAGGATTGGGGGCCGGAACCTAGGAAGAAACACCAGGGTAACCTTTGCAACGTTGTGATGACACTCCACCTAGAATAATAGTTAAACCCTGTATTTGTAATTCATTCAATTGTCAAAATCTGGAAGTAATGTAACCAATAGTCTGTTGTGTACTAGTGTCTAGGGTTAGTAGATTAGGTCTAGGTAACCTTATTACTATCTCCTAGCACAGGGGGTGGACCTACGGGTTCCACATGGTTGGGTGGAACATGCACCTTACTCCGTTGGGTCCCCAGTTTGTGATTATAGCATCGAAAGCTTCATGGATGGAGAGCTCGTACTTGGAAACTTATGATTATTTAAACATTGTATATTGTAGAATTGTATTTGAAAACATCCCTCAATTGTATAAGAGGTGAACAATGTAATTGTAATTGTAATTTCATTATTGAACTACCTCATCAGATGAATGAGTATTGTATATTCTATCAAATGTAATGTATGGAAAAATATGTTTGTACTTTATTATGTTATTATGAATGTAAATTTCAATATTATGCAATGTTTATCTTTAAATATTTTATGTTATGAATTAATATGTGCAATGCGAAATACTTAAGTCACTTATGGAAACTCAAAGTAGTGTAACGTCGTATAGCTTAATGGATGTATGCAATTAAATAAATTAATATTAATACTTAAAAAAAAAATTATTACACCTTTATCACACTATTGCAACATTCTTAGGTTATTAAGACGGGGCATTACAGACCTTTCCAATGATTCAAAAGGTTCGCGAATCGGAGTCCCGAATCAAAAGTTATGGCCCCGGGAAGTTGGCGCACTTTCTAGAAGATGCAATTGCAAATGTTCTTTTGAAATTTGAACTTCAAGTTGTAATTTTCGGCGCCAAACAACCTAAACTCAAATTTGAATGTTTTTTTGGCTCCAAACTAAAGAGGAGCTCTATTTATGGGTGGGTTTCTAATTTTTGGGTAGCTTTTCGGGGGACAAGCTCGCATATTGCGAAAGGGTTATTCTGTAGCTTTTTGTAACTTGCATGTGTTGTAGAACTTGGGGATTTGGGATCCTCTGCATGTAAGAAGCTCCATTTTCTAAATAATAAAATTATTCTCTTGTTTGTGGGTTATTTTCTAAGTCTCGGGCTGCGCCCTCATCAAGTGGTATCAGAGCAGGTTTTCTTGAGTGTGTGGATAGATCGCCAATCGTGAGGCAGTTTGCATCAGGACTGTGGTTGTGGGTCAAGGTCAAGAAAGATGCCTCCAAGAGTGATGCCTGGTAGGCGTGGTGGTGCCAGAGGTGGTCGAGGCGGCAGAAATGCTGGTGGAAGAGATGCACTGGCAGCCCTCTAGAGATAGATTGATGCGTTATAAGAGAAGTTGAGAAGAGGGTTAAACCGAGGGAGGAAAGTGAGGATGAAGGAGAGGAAGAAGGTTCAAATGTAGAAGAGGAAGAAGAAGAAATTGATCAAGATCAAATGCAGCTAATAAGGGCCATTTCAAAGATTGGGAAAAGACCCAGAGTAGAAGTCCCCACTTATTCCGGAAGTCGAACTCGGAAGAGTTGATCGACTGGATCAACGAGCTAGAAGAATATTTTGAGTATGAGGAAATAGAGGACCTAGATTGGGTTAAGTTTGTGAAAATGAAGCTGAAGGGCCATGCCAGTATTTGGTGGAAAGAGGTTCAGTTGGAAAGAAATCAAGAGGAAAAGACAAGATCACTAGATGGGATCGCATGGTAGAGAAACTAAAGAAGCCGTTCATACCAGTGGACTACGAGTTAGATCTGTTGAAGAAATTGCAAGGGTTGAAGCAAGGAAGTAGATCTATGAAAGAATATATTGAAGATTTTCACAAGATAATCATCAAAATGGGTCACATAGAGGCCAATAAGGAGAAGGTAGCCCGATATCTTAATGGGTTACGACCGAGCATTCAGGAGGAGTTAAGCCTAGTCAGAATGACCACCATTGAGGATGTGTATCAGTTTGCTCTAAAAGTGGAAGAGAAGTTGAACAAAAGATTTGATGGCAAGCAAAAGGGATGAGGAGGTCAAATCGGAAGGGGCAGTGGAAGACCTTCAGGAAGCCGAAATGATGATGAAAAGAAAAGCGAAGATGTGGGTACCAGCTGAAGCCAAAGGAATGACAACTTCTACCGCCCTCGTGATCAAAATAGTGGTGATCAAAGAGGTAGAGGATGAGGGAGATATGGAAAGGATCTGGAAGAGGTGGTTTCAGAGGAATGTGTTTCCAGTGTGGTGAAGAAGGGCATCGAGCCTATGAATGTACACAACACCAAGGAAGGTCATGGAAGGGTTGCGCATGCAGATGAGGAGGCCCAATCTGAACATTCAGATGATGCTGAAAGGGGAGAAGCTCTAGTGATTAGGAGAGCCCTGGTGACTGAGGAAAATGAACCAGAACAGAGGAAGAATCTGTTTCGCACAAGGTACAAGTGTGAAGGAAAATGTTGTGATGTCATTATTGATGGTGGGAGAACCAATAATTTGGTGTCATATGAGATGGTCACAAAGTTGAAGCTGAAGAGGGAAAGACACCCGCATTCGTATCGGATTGTGTGGTTGCAGAAAGACCACAAAGTTTTGGTCAATGAATAGTGCCTAGTAAAGTTCAAGATCAGGAGCTACCATGATGAGGTACTTTGTGATATCATCCCCATGGATGCATGTCACATGTTGTTGGAGAGGCCGTGGCAGTTCGATAGGCGAGCTATACATGATGGCCATGCAAACACTTATTCCTTGAAAAAGGATGGGGTTCATTACAAGTTGAAACCCTTGAAGGAGACCGAAGAAAAGGTATGCAGTAGTGCTATAATTTGTTATGTAGATGGAAGAAATTTTTTAGAAGGTATGAAGCATGAGCGTGTGTGTTATGCATTGATTCCTAGAGTGAGTAAGGAGGATAGTGAGAAGGCTCTAGAAGAAGTTTCTGGGATGTTGGATGAGTTTCAGGATATTGTTTCTGATAATGTACCTGAGGGTTTACCACCAATTTAAGGAAGATTAGTCATCATATTGACTTAATTCCTGGAGCCAGTTTGCTAAATAAGGCAGCTCATAGAATGACTCTAGCAGAAAATGAGGAGTTGAATAGACAAGTTCAAGAGTTGTTGAGAAAAGGTTTGATACGGGAGATTTTGAGTCCATGTGCAATACCTACAGTACTAGCACCAAAGAAGGATGGGGAGTGGAGGATGTGTACAAATTCTCGAGCCATAAACAAGATAACAATCAAGTATAGATTTCCCCTACCAAGGATGGATGACCTGATGGACTGTTTGAGTGGAGCTCAATACTTCACAAAGGTTGATCTGAAGAGTGGATATCACCAGATCTGGATTCGAGAGGGAGATGAATGGAAGACTGCCTTCAAGACCAAAGAGGGCATGCACGAGTGGTTAGTCATGCCTTTTGGGCTAACCAATGCACCAAGCACATTCATGTGGCTCATGAACAAGGTACTAAAAGAATTTATGGGAAGTTTTGTTATTGTGTATTTAGATGATATTTTAATTTTCAGTAAGACATTGGATGAGCATCTGATGCATATTCGGAGAGCCTTTGAGAAGTTAAGAGAAGGGAAACTGTTGATTAATCTGAAGAAGTGCAGTTTTGTGAAGAGGGAGTTAGTGTACTTGGAGTTTGTTGTCTCAGCAAAAGGTCTCAAGATGGACCCAAAGAAGGTGAAGGCTATTATGGAATGGCCTACCCCAAGAACTACTACCGAGGTGAAATTTTTTCATGGTTTGGATAGTTTTTATAGAAAGTTCATTATAAACTTCAGTAGTATTTGTGGACCCCTGACTGAAACAATGAGAGGGGATAGAAAAGAATTCAAGTGGAGCACTGGAGTGGCAAAAAATTTTGAACTGTTGAAGCAGAAGGTGATAGAACAACTTGTATTAAAGAAATGGAGACATTATTTGTTGTCGAAGGAATTTATTATATATACTGATCATCAAGCCTTGCAATACCTAAATAGTCAGGGAAAATTAAATCAAAGGCATATGAAATGGGTAGAATTTTTGCAGAGTTATACCTTTGTTTTGAAACATAGGAGTGGGAAGTCAAATAGGGTTGTAGATGCCTTAAGTATGAGGCATACATTGATGACAAAGATGCAGGTTGAAGTGGTTGGGTTCAATGAACTCAAGACACTATATGCAGATCCTAATTTTGTAGAGGCTTGGAAAGCTTGCAAGGAACCTATTACAGTGGACAGGACAAGGTGGCTGGATTTCATAATCCAGGATGGCATGTTATTTAAGGGAAGTCAATTGTGTATCCCTGAGGAGTTCCATGAGGGAGAACCTGATAAAGGAGAAGTATAGTGGAGGAATGGCAGGACATTTTGGTGGGGATAAGACCATTGCCATTATCAGTGAGCATTATTATTGGCCTTAGTTGTCACATGATGTGAAGAAGTTTGTACAAAGCTGTGGTATGTCGAGGACAGTTGAGTGAGCCGTAATACACAGCTTATATCACCTACCTCCTCGTATTCAGAGAGGCCATGGGAGGATTATAAGTATGGACTTTGTTCTTGGTTTGCCAAGGAAAAAACAAGGGAATGATTCAGTCTTTGTGGTGGTTGATAGGTTTTCGAAGATGGCACATTTCATTCCATGTCAAAATACCCATGATGCAGTCCACATTGCTGATTTATTCTTTAAAGAGGTGGTGAGGCTACATGGTCTTCCAAAGAGTATTGTTTCATCGCGACACCGTGGGGTACTTTTGGAGGACCTTGTGGAAGAAGCTAAAGACGTAGATGAAGTTCAGCTTCAAGACACCATCCACAAACGTATTGTAGACAGAGGTTGTTAACAGAGTCCGGTAACCTTAACAGATGTTTGTAGAGATAAAACCCAAGGGATGGGACTTGATTCACCTCAGCGGAATTTTATTACAACACCACACCATATCTAGATCACCATTCCAGATTGTGTATGAGGGTCTCAAACAACTCTAGAATTCGTGAAGATGGACCAAGAGAAGAAAATAAGTGTCAAAGATTTTGTAGAGCTAACACTCAAGAATATACATGAGAAGGTACGAACACATTAATAAGAGATGAATATGCAATATAAGGCTAAGGTAGATTAGAAAAGGAGGAATAAGGAGTTTCAGGTTGGCGATGAAGTAATGGTCCACTTGAGGAAAGAAAGACTTCCCATGGGAACCTATAACAAATTGAAGATGAAGAAATTTGGTCCTTGTAAGATTTTGAAGAAGCATGATTCAGGGAATGCATATGAGGTAGAGTTGCCTGATGGAATCAACATTTCCCCTGTGTTCAACATTTCAGATTTGATAGAGTATCATGAAGGTGGAATGGAGGAAGCACCAACAATAGGGTAGTATGGCATTCCAGCACCGACTTCAGAAATGGAGGAGATTGAAGCAATCTTGGACAGTCGTGTGGGAAGGAGTACCAGAAATATGCAATATGAAGAATATCTGGTGAAATGGAGAGGAAGGTCTGTGGAAGATTCATCTTGGCTATCTAAGGCAGGGTTGACGGTTGGTTTTTCCTCAACCATGAGATGTGACGGGGTCACTTCAAATTCCCTGGTGTCTGATGCAGGAGCATCTAGTGGTGTAAGGGCAATCTTGCATCACCCAAAAATAGTTAAATTTCAAGTTTCTCAGTTTTTAGATGTTTTTACATTTTTGGATACCCTTTTCGTCATAATGAAATTCCCAATTTACAATTTTTATTTTCTATTCCTGGGTTGAATGATATTGTAGTTTTAGTTTCCCAGATTTACACCTGAAAATCTTCAGAGTTAAATTTGAGGCACTTAGATTTCTTGGAATGGCCCCAAAACTTTCTGAAATCGATGTAGCAGATTTCAAGCACATTATTGACTTTGAGACCTTTCCAACTGTTCAAACGGTTCGCGAATCGGAGTCCCAGATCAAAAGTTATGGCCCCGGGAAGTTGGCGCACTTTCTAGAAGATGCAAATGCAAATGTTCTTTTGAAATTTGAACTTCAAGTTGTAATTTTCGGCGCCAAACTGCCTAAACTCAAATTTGAATGCTGTTTTGGCTACAAACTAAAGAGGAGCTCTATTTATGGGTGGGTTTCTAATTTTTGGGTAGCTTTTCGGGGGACAAGCTCGCATATTGCGAAAGGGTTATTCTGTAGCTTTCTGTAACTTGCATGTGTTGTAGAACTTGGAGATTTGGGATCCTCTGCATGTAAGAAGCTCCATTTTCTGAATAATAAAATTATTCTCTTGTTTGTGGGTTATTTTCTAAGTCTCGAGTTACGCCCTCATCACAAAATATAATTACCCACAATCACCTTGTTCTACTCCTGAAAATCCTTATTATCAAAGATATTGTGGCAAACAAATCACATCAACATGAGCTAGTATGGGTCTTCCCGACCTATTATGGGTTTCAAGCACTTTTTAGCACATCGATGAGACATCAAAATTGTTGTAGTGATCAAGATTACTAAAGAAGACATATCGGGGAGATTGGCTTATGGTCTCATCGATGAAGATAATCTATCGACAAGACAAGTCATCTCAACATGAAAAATATATGCTACCCAAATGTTTAAGTCTCATTGATGAAGTTTCATCAGCGAGACCATCATTTCTTTCATTGATAGGAACATTGGGAATATATTGAAAAGACATGTGCAATTCATGTAAATCCTGAATGTTCACCCGACCCACTAAGTTACATCGACAGGAGTTTTGGCGACATATTCAAGACCAAAAGAAAAAATATCAGCGAGACTTATAACATCGGAGGAACCACTGAATGTGTTAGCAATAATAAAAGTTAGTCCAATGAAGAAACAAATGAACCAAAATGATTGTTGGGGTGACTCTTGGTGATGTATACGGGACAAATGTTAACATCGGTCAAATGTGTAGAGTGTTACCCCGATCAGTAGAGTATTAAGTGACCGTTGGTTGGGGCCTAATGTATAGGTCACCCAAAGTTTGAAGGTGAATTGTTGACCAGTTCATTTGATGGTTTATTGAAATTGGAGTGCTAACTTGTTGCCTTGAAGTCTTGTAGAATTGAAGAATCAAAAGAAGTTGTATGAGTTTTGAGGAAAAAGAAAGTGAATTAATAATTTGATCTTCTCCTGATTCAGATTGGGTTTGATTTACCCTCATGAAATGATGTTGTTGGTGTTGTTGTTGGATCCTCTGTAACATATATACATCAATATAATTGAAAATAATTAAATAATATGGGTGATTAATTATTTATACATACCTGTTTATCTCTTAAATAATATGCTAAATCAATTTCCCTTTGTGTAACATTAGAATCTCCATTACGATGAGCTTCTTTAATCAATGAAGCCACACCTTCCCATGTTAATGTGTGACCAAATTGTTGACATTGTTCAATCCATACCATCATCCAATCAAGATTGTTTGCGACGTACAAATGTAGTGCATCCCACTCTCGACCAACTGTATAAAAAAAAGAAATTCACAAATGACGTATAATTAGTTAATTACCACAGTATACGACCTTAATTTATAATTGATGTATATTGAAGATTAATAATTAAATAAGTACAATATACATAAAAACTATGTGTAAAATTTATTCTAATTAATCTCCACGACTATCTTATAATTACCTCTCACTTTCCTCAATCTACCTTTCCCTATCAGGTACTCCCCTTCGAATTTGTTAATGGAGTTGGGATCCCAAATGCGATCTACATGGATCTTTGCTGCAAACTTAGGAAGATATTCACTAATGTACACCATAGTTTGGTATACCATAGAACCCTCAGGATGTGCTCTTTGTCTAACCAAAGCCTTCAAAAATTTCAAGTGCCTCTCAACCATCCACATTGACCTTGTGTGTACAGGTCCACACAATTCAATCTCCTCAACTTGGTGTATGAGGTAGTGTTCTTATGCATTGAAAAATGTTGAAGGTAGACACTTTTGCATTTCACACATTAGACGAGGAATTTTTGTCTTCCAATAATTTATATCTTATTTATAGATTTCTTTAGATGACAACTATCTACAAGTGATTCAAGGTGCAAATATATTAACAATGTTTAATAGAAATATACAATATAATACATAGTTCAAGTAAAAAATATGGCAATTATAAGATCTATACAAAAAATTGAACAAATATTTCTACTTACCTCGTGTATTTTTCAAGATCATATATAACTTGCTTGACATTGTTGTCGAAGTTGTCTGGGAGAGATAGAGGTAGAACCTACTGCAACAATTATAAAATGATCTTTTCATTATTTTTCCAAAAGTAGTAAACATAATATACTAAAAATTACATGCAGTATACAAGTGTATATAATATACTAGAATAATTACCTTAATGAAGGTATACCAATCATGTGTTTTCATCCCTGACCCAAATTCACCTTTTTTTGTTATGATATTATTTATGTTCACAACAAATCCTATGGGAAATTGAATTTTTCGTATGACTTCTTTTATAGCATTGCTTTGTTGCTCCATTAATAACCAAGGAAGGGCACTTATATTAATTTGGTCTACATCGCTATTCAATTGAATGACATTTTTCATTGCATGATTGGCTTCCTGAATGTCACTACAAATTTTGACAAAATTTTCTTTGTCATGCCTTCCATCCAATATTTTCCATAACATTTTTGTTATATTCTTTCCGATATGCATTGTATCAAACAAATGCACAATTTGTAGCTGCTCATAATAGGGAAACCTACTCAATTGTTTGGGATAACTTCTCAGTCCCTATGGAAGCCGACCATTAATGCCTTGATGACCTTCATGAAGTATATAAGTTAAAAAAATTAACAACGTCAATCATTGTCAATTACAACATGAGTAAACATAACACTATAAAAATATAAATTCCAAACATATCATATATGATAGATAAACAAATTGATCCAATGTATAACCTTGACGATTAATTCTATTATATTCCAACTTCCATAGGCGAGGTGTCATTCTTCGTGGTTTTGATGTAGTTTCTTCTTTTCCATTGAAAAGATGTTTTTCAGTAGTTTGATACTAATGATTTCTATGGAGGAAGTGCCTATACTCATCAAACACCTGCTTTCCTAAACTTGTTGAATGACGAGATTTCATCATTGGACCACAAATTAGACATGCAAAGTTTCCCTTTGTTTGAAGACCTACAAGATCATATATAATTGGATTAAATATGCCAATTTTTTATAATTATATATAATGAATAGATTATTTAAAAAACATGCATGATATCTACTTCATAAAATTAAATATCGTTAAAGTGTAGTTGAACATTATAACATACCACAAAAATGTGTTAGCCATGGGGCATCATGAATTGTCGATACAAGCATTGCATGGAATTGAAATTGTCTTTGTCCTATTGGTCTAGAGACGTCATACATAGTGACACCATTCCATAAATTTAGTAACTTGTCGATAAGAGGCTCAATATATACATTCATATATTTAACTTGGTACTTACCTAGTTGAATGAACATAAACATTACATAATTATTATAACCATTTTATTGCAATATATATAAATTAATGTACATGACTATTAAATAAAAAAAATATAAGTAATTATGCAACAAATAAGACAAAGGAGATGCCACTACGTTAAAGAAAATTGATGTAAACAAATACTTGGAACAATCATTGTCAACATTATGTGCTCCCTCTTTATTGAAATCCATGGAGGAATGTTATTGTTGATAACAAAAACAAGCCACACTGAGTAAATAGATCTCAAATCTCCAAATGGATTGACACCATTCGTTGCCAATGAAAGCCTGAGATTATGAGGTTCTTCTTTAAAGTGTGGTCATTTCTCCTCCATGTCCCTAAATGCAGAACCATTTGTAGGAATTCAAAGAATGCCATCTCCACTTCTATTCTATGCATGATAATCCATAAATTGCGCTAAGCTTTCACACCTAAATAATCATTGCATACATGGAATAATGGGAATATAACGAAGAACCTTGCAAGACACCTTTTTTCTTAGTTGATCTGTTTGATATCTACTGATATGACATTCTGGGCATTCTATTGCAAATGCATGTTGTTTATGATATATAATATGATCATTGGGACATGCATCTATTGCTTGATACTCCATTCCAATATATTTCATAATGGCAGATAAATCTTAGTATGAGCGAGGTAAAATATTTGATGGTGGTAACAAAAATTCACCTATCAATCTACAACAATTTTTTTTTGTTAATATTAAGAATATTAATGGTACATATTTCATCCTTTATTTACTAGTGATGAACTAACAACAATTAAAATAGATGAAAAAAGATGACATATATATGACATACCTTAACATCTGTGAGATTTCTATGTTGGATAAACCATTCATAACCTTCAAGTTCACCAACAACAATACAATAGAGAGAATATTTGTTTGGGAGCCTTCATAAAGGGGCTTGTATGACTTCTCAAGTATAGGTAAATCATGAACATCATCAAAGTCATCTCGATCATCATGATTAGCTGTGCCACTAAATGTGTCATGGATCAATGTATTTTTACCATCATCTTCAACTGTGTTTTCTGACGCATGATCATATTCTTCCATAGGATCATTAACTTCATCTTCGATATTCACAAATCCATGTTCCTCGGCTTGCAAAACCACATTCTCCAGGCTGTGATAATCCATATCATGTGCCCTAGGGTGTCCCACCTTTATAATAATGATAGACACAAATAAACTATGATCATGATCAAGTGATTTTTTATATATATAAAAAATGTTAAAATGATATAAACATTTACAAATTCAATCAATATAAACACATATAATGAACAACTTACCAATGGACAATAATCATGCCCCCCTTCAACATGACCATGTTTCCTGCAATGTTTCTCAACTATTGTGATTAAAAGTCTTCTTGTCTTTAAGCTCTTGCAATTATTGCAAGGACAATAACATTTCCCATCACCCTTTCTTTTCAATCTAGCCCACATTCTAGCAACTGTCTCTTCATTTTTTTCTGGACTAATATTATTTGACATGATTTTTTTTTACCAAGCTTGAATATTTAGATCTTCAAAAAATATCAAACTCACACTCCAATAATTTTTAATCATAGACAGGTAACCAAATCTAATAATTCTAATACTTTACACCAAAAAAATTTGGCATGCAACCACCCTTGCAAAAGAGAAGATAGCCTGAAGTTAATGACCCCAAAAAACACTTTAAAATGGTAATTATAGAACTTATTAAATTATGATTTTACTATGATTTCTGACCGTTAGACTCCTAAAATTAGAATATTGAACTTGCACAACAAAATTTGGAAATGAAATTCTCAAAATGCACAAGTCTAAAAATGAAATCTGATGAGATATTGCTTTAAAATATTATTTTCAAACCTAGAAGTACAAATTTGACTTCACAAATGAATTATGGAAAAAGACAATGACCACCCTCAACTTGGTGATATCTTCTTGATTTTTTTCTAATTTTTCCCAAGAAAATCGTCCTTAGTTCTCCACAAACTGTCGCAAGTAGAGAAAATTTGCAAGTATAGCAAAAAACTATCGCAATAAATAGGAAAACTCACTTTTATTTACATTGACCAAAAAATATTTTTTATTTTTATTTTGAATGTTCATAAAATTTTTGATGAGACTGTGCGTGAAATTTTGACGAAACCAAAGTTCATCAAAATTTCGATGAATGCCAGGGATACAATTTAAAAAAAATGAAAATTACACATCAAATCTCGACAATACATCAAATTATACATCTTTCGTCAGAAATTTTCATCAGATTTTGCAGTCAAATGAGTTAGTGATAAAATAGGAAATTTTAGGTTCCCAAAATTTAGATCAACACCTGATCAAGGACTTATTCGCCCTAGGTGAATGAGTCTTAGATTAGGGTTTTTTAAATGATTTTTACTAGTTTTTAAGCTTTTTCAATGAGTTTTAGAATTAGGTCTGTAGTAGTAAGTTCTAGGTTCAAATTTTTGAAAATGTAATATGAAATGTAAGTGGAAAATGTGACAAAATGATGAATGCAAAGACCTAGTTTGATCTACAATTTTGTTTTGATTTTCAAATGCAATTTTATATAATCTAAATGATATGCAAGATGACTAATTTTTTTTGTATTTTTCAAATTTTAAAGAATGTAAATGAATGCAAGATCTATCCTAGGATGAAAAGAAAGACTCCAAGATCAGAAAATTATAATGTTCAATAAGTAGGGTTCACCATTATGTTTAATATGAAAATATTGTTGATCAAGATGAACCAACAAGATGATGAGCCACTAATTTTCACTATGATGCTAATAAATATCAAAAACCAAACCTAATTATTATAAAAACAATAAGGGAGGTTTTAAGATGTTGAAACAAAGTGTACCTTGCTGAAAAAGTGTTGTTTCGGGGGTCACCAATGACTCATTCGTCCAATGGTGAAAGGGTCCCTGTTAGGGTTTCTAAAAGCTAGTTTCTAGGTTCTATTCTTCAATTTTTGCACTCTTAGCTCCCAAGTGACCAACTTTCGAAAGTTAGAAATAAATTTTGTAGCATTTTTTTCATGATCTTGCAAGATAGATGACAACTTTTACAATTTTGCAACTTGACAACTTTTACGAATTTTGGTCTCCACTTGATCTTCAACCTAAAATCTGCAATCACATATCAAGAGAGAGGAAAAAATGTTGTTTGTTATGGAATAGGGGTTTTCCTTGGCCAAACTTTGTTTAGGCAATTAAAGCTTACAATGAAACAATGAAACATGAACATGAAACATGAAACAATGATACAAGGGTACCTTGGACGAAGTCTTGTAATGTAAATAAACAATCTAGCATGAGGTGGCTATGAAGAATGTAGATCTTGATCTTGAATTGGATATGAAACAATTCTTGACTTGGGTCTTCAATGCTACATCAACACATAAGCTCAATTACATGCATGATGCACTATATCTTTGAAATGATGATATGATCTTCAATTCCCATAGTAAAACCTTGATAATCTACCCTTAAATGTCTTTGAAATGCTTTGGAATGCTCTATAATGCTCTTGTGAAATTACTCTTGATTGCTTATGAAGATCTAGTTATGAAACATAGTGAATTGACCTTATATTTATACTAAACTAAAGATTTAATCTTGAAATTCAAATAACACTAGCTGACATCAAATCTAGGATTCAAAATCACTAAAATCCTACCACAAGTAAGCTCAAAAATGGGTTTCCTAGGTAAGGATAACCCATTCGCCACCTTGGGTGAATGGGTCCTAGCATAGTCAACTAGAACCAATCTTCAGGGAGGTGAAATAATATGTGAAAAAGGGGGTCCTAAGACATAGTGAGGACCCATTTTCCAAGTGGTGAATGGATCTTAGGTCACTATCCTAGGACTCAAACCTTGTAAAACTAAATTTTATGCAACATTATTAATGAGTGTCGGGATATATCCTTTGAAAAATACAATAAATAAGGCTTGGATTTGAATTTAAGGGGCCAATTAAGCTATATTTAACCTCAATTAATTAATAAAGTCATAGATTAGTGTGAAAGTGTAATAAAACACTTTACAACACCCTAAATAAGGCACAATTAAGTCCATTTTAACATTAATTATTCATTCCCAAATTAAGTGTGAAAAAGGGTTACTTTTTTGACACTACAAACTTATTTTTGTATATATGAGAATAAGGCAATATACATGATGAGAAATGATTTAATATTAGTATTTTCTTTTGATTGTAAAGTTTAAAAGACAATACATCAACAAGATAAGGGTTTATAAGTACATAAGGAGATAAGTGTGAAAATTAAAGATATTAAGAGGGAAGAATTATTAAATATTTATGCATACAACAATGTTATTTAATACTTAAAAATAATAATTTCAGAGATATAAGATAAATATTTTATAATTTAAAAATTAAAAGTTGTTTTTATTTAAGAAGTGTTACAATTATTTTTGGTTTACCAATGTAATAGGGTATGTAATGTGGTTGGAGAAAAGGAAGGTTAAGATATTGGCACCATTTAAGATGACAGGTTTAAATAGCTTTATGATTATTTTGTATTGTAATCCTAGTATTAATAATTTAAAAATTTAATTGTTTGATTCAGGATGTATTTTCATTGTGTTAATACATTTTTAATTGAATCCAACATCTTATTGTATGACAAGCTTTATAAATATTATTAAGCATCTTATTTGTGTTGATTGGGATCTCAAATATCATAGTGTTACCTCTAGTGGGTAAGGACTAACAAGCTAAATTGGAGGTTGGAGACACTAGAGGTTGTAGTATTTTTATCATCTTGAGCTAGCTTCTTTCTCAAAGATGGTAGTTTTTATGAGAAGAATACATTTTGATGTTGACAGTATTGAAGAATTGCATATATTATGATTTTTTTTAAGATAAGAAGGATTCTAGTGGAAAGTCAATATAAATTGTTGCCTAAATTGTTTGGGAGTTTGTGGATCTTGGGAATTATATCATTATTATGATCATGAGACAATTTGATGGAGTGTTGCAGATGTATCTCAACATGGATTGTTGTTAAATAATTTGGGATTTTAGGGAGGTGGTAATTTGGGAACTTGAAAATTCATCTTAGGATATACACATTTATGAGGATTATATTGTAGCTTGGTATATCACTCACATTTCTAATTGTTTCTTGGCCATATTTATAAAGGTTATAAAGCTATCCACTCTAGAGGGTTGACTATAGAAAACATGAACGATTGCAATTTAACAATCACTCAAATATACTTTCAAATACCATTAGTCCTTATGCTTGAGAAAATAATAGAGATTATAGAAAATAAGATTATGAAATAAAATATTTTGTTATATCAAATATATTAGGTATAGATCAAATTCATTCATTATGGAATTGACCAAGAGTCATAAAATCAACCCATAGTGAGCTACATGCCTTGTAAAATCCATAGACAATATAAAATCCAAGGACATCATATTTTAATACTAGGGCAAAGTAAATTTATAGATTTTTAGTATCGATGGGTCATCCTTGGATCAAGAGCTAACTATAACTTTTACATGCATTTAATTTCCTAATTATCATTTATTTAGAATTATCCATTCTTAGCTATTTTTGAATTAATATAAGTTGATAACTTATGCTTAGTTGTTTATGTATATTTAATTAACGTCTATATTACTATATGAAAAATAATTTTCTGTTCACATTTGCATGAAATAATCTAATCATATATCCCAAGGATTTAACCTTAGGACTATAGCTTCAAATTCCTTTATGGGATCTCAGATCTATTATTTTCAATTGGTATACCTTTTTTTAGGTCTTATTAGAGCTTTTGGTCTCATTAGTTACTATTTCATTGATTTAATTTTTATTCCATGGTTTATGCCTCACTTTGTATCATTTATTTTTAATCATCTCACCCACCCATGAATACCTCATAAGGCTTTCATTTGTTTTTTGAGATAAAAGACTTGGAGCCTATACATTAGGCTTTCATTTTTATATTGAATATCTCATTGAATTTTTTATATCTAAATTTGAGAGTAACTTATAGTTCCCTCACTTTCTATTTTTCAAAATTTGTATTCAAATTGTTTATTTCATAAGTTACAATCTTAATATTATTTTAAGGAGTGATTTCTTAAACCCTTATATTATTTCCCACTCTAACGAAAATAAAATTTCTTTGATTCTTAAGTCAATAACAATGTGGATGATTATGATCATGATGTCCATGTTGAATAACAAGATTTTTCTAATGAAATTTCTATTTTGGCTAATATGGAGAATCATATACAACTAGAAGACATGATTCAAAATATGTTTATCAATAAGCTACAAGGAATAGAGAAATTACAAGCTACACGTTATGAGATTACTTCATCTACCTTATTTTTTGTGTTTTTACCTCTCCTCCCTCTCCTATAATTGTCTACTTTTCAATTCTTATCCCTTATACTACCATTGTTAAACCATATTGTCTTACCCATACCTCCACTAGTGTCCCATAATATAGTTCCCACCCTTTCTCCATATTTGGCCCTCTTTATGTCTTACATCCTAACTACACCCATCATACTTGCATCATATATGATATTTTATACCTCTACTCCTATTTCATATATCACTACATAACTTACCTTATCCACCATCCCTCTCACGTGTGTCATTCCTATTTCCAACATTTCACTTCATTTTCTACCATGCTTACTCCTTATTGCATCCCGTTATCCATGATATGCATACCACTTATTACACTTCCTTCTTCATGCCTCTTTATTTAATAATTGTCCCTACCATCCCTCAAGCCAATCAAACACTCATACCTATATTATTATAATATAATCCAACCTTCCCTTGTTACTATTAATTACTCCACTATAGATGAACTCATGGGAATATAGATCAATAAGAGGAAAGGGTGGATGCATGACTAAATAGACATGATAATAATAGATTTGAAGATGTTATAGATAGACCATTGTCATATGAGATTGTTACATAGGGTATGTGTGTAATATAGGATCCAAAAAGTGGCCAAACATTCATACTTTACCAAAACATGCTTGCATTCTAAGAACATAACACTTATGTGTTATAAAACATTCATGTTAAGGATCAATCATGTTTTTGGTAATGGAAGTGTGTTATAATGCATATTTATTCCAATTTAAATCAATAAAATTCCATCTTAATCTTGAAACGAGATTCAATTTACCAATCCCAATGGTTGGATAAACAAAAGAAATATAAATGTCAAGCATGCTCTCCATTTGATGAACATGCATTTAGGACAAGATTCCAAAAATATAGTATGAATATAAAGCTCTATCTTAGCTGTCTAACCATGCATTTTTTCTTAAAAAAATGAATATATTAAGGTTTTGATCTTTTATTAAAACACATGTATTTTTTTTTTGCATATTTTTTTAATCTACTCATCTAAATTTAGAAAAAAAATCACATCATGTGCTTCATTATCTACACATTGAAAAAATATTTTTTAACTGCTTTTCTCAAAATTAGGGGAGCACTCTTAGTTTTATATTTCTCAAGATGTGTCCACTTAGAAGTTTGGTGAAAGATAATATATTTAATAAAAAATAGAAACATGGTATTTGAACTACTATATGGTCTTAGCTAACTTTCCAATAAAGGATTTACAAAATTCTTAACAATACTCAAAAAAATGAGGGATCATGATTGATGCGTTATTTATAAAAAAACACAACCACTTTATGTGCTCTCAATGTTTTTCTCTCTTAATAATACCTTTTTCTGAAAAAATATTGGTTTATAAACTAAATTTTAATGACCAACTTTCTTGTTTTTATCATATCTTCAAAATTTGAGCATAGGCATATGAAGTTACACATCAAATTTTAGCTTTTCTAATTATAGGAAAATGGCTAATTTTGACTATTGGAGTTATGGACAGACACTGAGAGGGGGGGGGGGTGAATCAGTGTCTACACTTTTTCAAACTTTGACCAAGATTTTACAATCTGATTTCCTTTTCTTTCAACAATAGTGTAGAGTAATCTCATTTGAAAGCACAAAGATATGACAACATAAACTCAGTCTTTTAGACAACTTATGAAAACATGATTTGAGTGAGATATCTTGCATTTCCCAAAACATAGCTCAGATTAGATCTCAATATTATTCTGATTAATGCATTCATGAGTTGAATGTAATCATTCATAAACAAAATTGAGAACATCAATAAACCCATCTATGAACTGAAACAACAATAAACACAGAAAAGCAGTGAGCACACAGAAGAACAAAGATACAAAAGATTTGCCGAGTGGAAAACCCTCCTGGGGTAGAAAAACCACTCCTAAACTGCCTTACTGGCTTAATCTTTAAAACCACTTTTAACAATGCCTTATAGGCCAATTTCTGAGCACCAACTCAAGGATCACCAAACCCTCATCTTAGAGACACCAATCTCAAGGAGCGCCAACCCCTCATTTAGAGACACCAATCTCAAGGAGCACCAACCCCTTTCTCAGATTACAGAATTACAACAAAAATATATCAGAGGATCACTCTATTTTCAGTTAAGTTCATAACACTCTGCTTCTAATACTCTAGGAGCAATGTCCCAGTATTACATCCAGTTCCCTCTCTTGATTATGGCCAGAATAACTATCTCTCAAAATTACAGGCCAGCAACACCTTCACTATTTTCAACATTGGTTTTTATATACATTCCAAGTGTGTCAGTTATGAAGAGATCTTCAACAAGCGTTTTTCACCAGATTCTCAAATTCTCTTACTGATTTTTGAATATAACGCTGATTCATAATGATCTGTAGACTATGGTAAAAATCAGAGAAACGCTTATCATAGAGCTTTTAATTTCTACACTAAATCGGGAGACTTCAAATTGTAACTGAAAGATTTTCATCAAAGTCATGACAGCCCACAAACAGAAAATCATATCCTCTGAAATCTCAGAGAATATTTTCTAGAGATTTGATACCAACCAAAGAAGTCTGCATGCAACTATACTTAGGAAATTCATTAAATAAAAAATGCAACAGCTCAAAAAGAAACTCGATGAATATCCTGTTATGTAACCGTTCTAAGATTTGATGCCAATCCATGATGATGACCATAGAGTTTTGAATCTTCGTAACTATTCGCTGAGACAACCATATAGTTCTGCCGAAGGCAATCAAATCGCTAGACAATCCCTTTAGATATCACTTTTGCCAAGAGCCATTAGAGTCGGGAAGAACACATAACAATACATCATGTCTCATCGATAGGATTCCTTAGAGTATTATTCATTCGTTGTCACTGTAGCCTAAAGATTCTCTCACCGAATGCATCCTTCTATTTGTCGCTGTGACACAATAGAGTCGGGAGAAGTCATACCGCCAACATTATGTTTCATCGAATGTCACTTGATACACATTGTCGCCATAACATATCATTTTTCTTGCCGACGAGCCTTCTAACTTGTATTTGTCACTATAGCTTACCGTCATCAGGGAGACCTCTCTTAGAAAGCTTGAATCATACCGAAAGTATTTATCCACTTGTGTGTCGCTGAGACAAGACAAACCTTTCGCCGAAAGCCCCTCATTAGACTTAGTTGCCAAGACTTGATGGGTTCGCTGAGACTCTACAACGAAACTCATGAGTCTTACCGAAATGTTTTCTCCATTCCTCTGATGTCACTGAGACAATCCAGATCTTATGCTGACAAAGTCTCTTTATGTTTCATCGGCGAGACCGAAGGTCACTCGCCGAGACCTCTCGCCGAAAACCCTAGCTCTTACTAAAGAGACTACCTTTATGTTTTCGGTCGGTGTAACAAATCAAATTTGCAAAGACCATTCTTCGATGCACATGAGTCATACTGAAATGCTTTATCCACTCTGATTTGCTAAGACATTATATCAATAGCCACAACTCACGCCGATAGACTTCCACATGCACTTGTCGGGGAGACATTACCTTTTCACTGGGATGCTAAACCGAATACTCCAAGTCTGGCCGAAGTGAATCCCATATGTGATGTCAGTGAGACAACACCACTTCGCCGAGACCTATTCCGAAAACCCTGACTCTTGCCGATACTCATCCATTTTAATCTCCGATCGGTGTGACATACCAATATCGCTGAGACCACATACCGACAGATTTAACTTATGCTGATATAACTACTGTCTATCGCCGAAACAACATGTGTGTCATGTCGAGTGATTCCTGGAGATGGATCCCAATCACTGTGACATCAAATAAGTCTTGCCGAAATCAACTTTCTTGTGCCAGTCGCCAAGACACAAAACACTCGATCAAACTTCATGCCGATAGGGATTTCTTACGCCGATGAACCACCTTATGAGTTAGTCGGTGAGACCCGACTCAATCGGTAAGACCTCTAGCGGTGAACAATCCTCATGCCGATAAACTTTTCTACTGTCGCCAAGACCACAAACAATGTCACGCCGAAAGCTGCTAGAATGTTAAATTCAATCGCCATAACATCAGAAATGTCTTGCCAATAAGAAACTCAGACATTTCAAAGAGGATCGGGAAGACCCTGCCATTTTCACTCTGATATGAGTATGCTTGAGAGAGAAACAACCAAAGCCTGTGATATGCAAGGAGAACCATCTTTCAAACTCTGTCAGTCAAAGATGTAGCATTCATAACCTGAACCAAAAAACTCATCACCATGAAATTGAACCATAACAAATAACTCTCTGTAATAGCCAAGAGACATGAAAGAAGTGCCATAATAAATCATATAGAGTCAACCTGAGACTGATCATCAAAGAGAACCAACTGAAAGATATTTTGACATCAAGGACAAACTATAATTTATCACATCATGTACTTCATTATCTACACATTGAAAAAATATTTTTTAACTGCTTTTCTCAAAATAAGGGGAGCACTCTTAGTTTTATATTTCTCAAGATGTGTCCACTTAGAAGTTTGGTGAAAGATAATATATTTAATAAAAAATAGAAACATGGTATTTGAACTACTATATGGTCTTAGCTAACTTTCCAATAAAGGATTTACAAAATTCTTAACAATACTCAAAAAAATGAGGGATCATGATTGATGCGTTATTTATAAAAAAAACATAACCACTTTATGTGCTCTCAATGTTTTTCTCTCTTAATAATACCTTTTTCTGAAAAAATATTGGTTTATAAACTAAATTTTAATGACCAACTTTCTTGTTTTTATCATATCTTCAAAATTTGAGCATAGGCATATGAAGTTACACATCAAATTTTAGCTTTTCTAATTATAGGAAAATGGCTAATTTTGACCCCATTTTTCATTTCCATTTTTATGCATGCTTGTTTCACATCCTTCACCTATGAGTTTTGTGGCACCATGTTTTCAATTGTATAATGAAAAAGATGACTTGAACACACATTTGTGATCTTTTATTATAGTATGTGTAGAGTTTTTATATGAGGATAAACTATAGGATAAATCATATTCAATGAATATAAAGAATTATGTGATTGAATGGTTCTTTCTATACCTTAGGGTTCTACTCACACATTTGATGATTTAACTAAGGTGTTTTTGAAACAATTTAAAGTCAATATGGTTGAAGAATTTTTTTCTCATCTATTTGAGTGTACTCAAGGAAAAAATGAAAAATGACTGTCATATGAATTCAATTCTTATGTTATAAATTTATTACTCTCTTAAATTATCTAAAATCATAAAATATATCTATTAAGGGTTATTTAACCAAATTCTAGATAATGTCTATTTGAATATATTTGCATCTTTTATGGATATATGTGTCCATGTGAAACCTATTTAATCTAAGTTATGAGAAGCAATTTATTTGAAAATGGGTGATCAACTCAACATCCTTCTTTGCACCCTTCAAAATATTAGAATTCTAATAATTTTTAAAAGGTATTGATGTGAAGTAAAATAATAATCAAGTGACTAATACTTCTACTTTTACATCCTTAAAAAAATGCTCCTAGTATGTTCAATAAGCTACAAGAATCCTTGGATTTTTTCTAATTTAGTGTCAATTCTATTAATCTTCCTCTAATACATCCATTGGGTCTAAGGAAACCACTTCCTAGAGGCTACAACAATCAAACATTTTGTAGTTCTTTCATAGCTTGTTAAGAACTACCTTACATAATCATCGGTTGACCCACAATAGTGTGTTCCAGTTTTTGGCCAAAGTGGGATATTGAAATCAACTCGTACGACCAAACATATTGTTCCAACACGTCCAGATGGGCACGTTTTCTCTAGGAATGGTCCTCTTTCACACCCAAACATGCCCAATCACTCTGAGTTGTGTTCAACCAACTTGATCCCTTAAGAGTCCAAAGTACAAAATGGCTACAATCTTTGACAGGCTATAAATTGGAAATCATGATGCTTACAAACTCTTTGTCTGAGGCTACGCGATTGTGTTGGGACCCTCTATAATAACCTCTCTTGTTTTTTTCTATCTCAAAGGTGTTTTCCCATGGTGGCAACTTTTTAGTTGATGAAAAAGTTGTCAAATGCAACTAGTGTAAAGTTGCAAAGTTGTGCAACTTTTATTTTACAACTCGTACAACCAAATAGACTATTCCAACATGTTTGTATGGGTATTTTTAAGCTAGGCATGGTCCTCTTTTGCATCCAAACATGTTGAATCACTATGAGCTACGTTCAACTGTCTCGATCCCTTATGATGGCATGCAAAACAAAGGAAAAGAGAAAGATTCACATGACAGTTGACAAGTCTGATTTTTCCACACCAAAAGCATATGATTGCATGAAAGAGGTAAACCATCTAGGTGTCAAAATAGTTGAGGAAAGCCTAAACCTTTTCATTCTTGAAGGGGTTATGATCCAATTACTATGCGGATCTCATACTTATATTGAATTGATTATTATTATTATTATTAGTATTTAGATAACTTTCTTATTCCTATTATGGCTCTAATCACAAATGGGAAGGCTACATGAATCTTAAAATAATGTATGATCATCCTCAAGTCTAGCAAGGGCAATAAATTTTTTAATTATCCTCCTTGCACCCTTACAACAATATGGTTGTTGCAAAAAGGAAAATTTCAAGATTCTAGAAAAAAATTGAAAGATTTATAGCTAAACCTAATCATAGGTCAATTTAAAAATGAGCCCACATGGTGGCTTATGACCTAGCTAAAGAGAATCAAGAACAATGACATTAATAAGTTCACACTAGAGCCTTGACCATAAGTAGAAGCTCAAAATAGCCCAAAGAAGAGGTATAAATATATGTTGATACATGAGATATTACAACCCCTATTCCTACTCCTTCACAATCATATCAAATGTTCTAGAAGAAATTTGTTGCATATCACCTATAATTAAAAATTACATTCTTTGTTCAGAAGCTAGGTTGGAACTTGAATATAGAATAAGTAACTAGTGAAAATATGGGCAAGAAGTTGGACACATGGTGGACAAACCAAGTCACTTTTCCTTGGGTAAGAAATGGGATGAAATTTATGAGAAGGATCATTTCAATCCTACCTCTTCCTCCACTCCAAAAAATCCTCAAATCTGAGTAAGGGAAATGGCAATAATATCATTTGGTGATGAAAAAGGAGTAAAAATCAAAACCTCCAAGTTTCCAAACTAGGTAGCTAATTACATAGGTAGATTTGGTGCTAGAAAAATTCACAACCTATGCATCTACTCAACCATATATTTCATGTAAAAGTATCCTAACCCCACTCCAATGAGTATTTCAAAGAAAACAAAAGAAACAAATAACTCTAGCTCTTATTGAAGAGGAATCTACCTAAAATGTCCTACTGCAAAGAATGAGAGGTTCCATCTCCGCAAAATTAACTATCAAATACATTATAACCAACCAAGAAATAATAAAATCACCCAATACAACTAAGGGGAAAAAAAATGACTCCTTTGAATCTTAGTAGGTGCCCACCACAAACTAGAGCTTATTTTAGAGTACTATAGGCATAGGTGAGGACCTAGAAGAGGAGAAGGGAAAAAACTGAGAAAAGTGATGATCCACCTATGAAAATGGGATATGAAAAGTAGAAAACAAAATAGCAAAGCATAAAAGAGCCATTAGAGGTTTGTATAGAGAGGGCATAATAGGTTACACTATAAATATCTATCTTCCCTCTCCTCCTAGCTTTATCTCTTTTAAATTATTCCTTGGATTCTATATTGAATTAGCACATAAGTAAATGATAAATCATTGGTGAATAATTTTAGAAATATTGAATTTGTTTAGCATCAACTAATAAAGTTATTTAGCATCAATTAATAAATATTCAAGACAAACCATGAAGTACAACAATGAGCAATGCTAGAGCTAACCAATTAATAAGTATAGATGTGAATAAGTGAAGCAAAAGTACTCAAATACACGTAAGCCTTGAAGTATACACATGAATACATATTATACACATTAATAAAAAGTATATGAATGAATATAAGGTATACACATGAAAACACGTAAGTCGCAAAGTATACATTGGAATACACATAATTCACAAAGTATACACTTGAATGCACATAACTCATATCTATTGAAGTGTGGATTTATAATGAAAATATGGACACCATCAATAAAAAGATTTGTATTAACCATGTAGCCATGTAGGCATACACCAATATATGTTGATATAAGTATAAAATATATACAAAAATAGCCATATAGGCTTACAAGTATTCTATATAGGAATACAATGTCAAATATATCAAATACAAAATATGTCCAAAAATGCCATATAGGAATACAACAAAGGACCTTGGAATCAAAAGTCATTGTTCTCCAAGATCTCAAAATAAACTCTTTCCCTTTGCTACTCGAGTGGATGGCGATAAGTATGTCACTTGATTAATATGAGGTTGAGGGGTGCTCCTGGTACTCTTCCTAGGGTTTAGTTCATAATCAAGCCTTATCTGTTACAATAACAAGTAAAAACATTAATATATAGAAATTACATTAAAAAAATGATATATTTAACAAAATAATCACTTAACACTAGTAGATGATCACTCTCCTCAAGGGAAATATTCGCATGCCCATGTTGTGGCATGTGAAGTCCTATAGAAACCATCCAAAGAGAAATTAAACTATGAATCAACAATCATTTGATTTTTAACTAACTAACAACTATAATAATGAATCTAATTTGAAATTTAGTAATCTGATTCATACCCCTGTGAGAGGCATCAAGGAGTCTATAGCAGAAGAAACACCAAGCTCCATTACCCTATGAACATCTTGAGGTGTTTCCACTTGCAACATATGAAAATAAAACAACAAATTATTCAATCACGAAAACTACAATAGTGATGCATGTCATGGCTTATAATGTATGAGATAATGAAAAAAAAATTGAGTACCTATTGAACTATATATTTCTTACTATCATGCTTACTATTTTCCCTAGATCCATAAATTGTTCAAAAGTACTTGTTTTAGGATTTTATCCATAACAACAAGGTGGTGAACCGTTTGATAAAATACTTTGGTAGACATGTACGAAAAATGTGGTAGCATAGAGAAGGCAGTGAACTGTTTGAATAAATGCCTCAAAGAAATGTGGTCTCATGGTGATGGAATTCCATGAAAAAAAAATGTGTCATGGCATTCCATCACCATGAGACCACATTTATTTGAGGTATTTTTTCAAACAATTCATTGCCTTCTCTATGGTATTATGCTAGGATGGGGTGGATGGTATAGTATGGTCTTGGTTATGAGATGGAGGGGGATCATGACATGAAGAGGGAGGGATGGGGATATGAACAAGTGGAATATGAGGTGGAAGATTCCATGGATTGGTAAATTGAGGATGAGGATGAGGACCTTGAAAAGGATTTGGAGGGGAATTTTGGATAAAGGCTTTGTTTCTATTCTTAAGCCAGTGAGTTGTTTGAAAAATGCCTCGAAGAAATGTGGTCTTATGGTGATGGAATGCCATTCCATCACCATAAGACCACATTTCTTTGAGGTACTTTTTCAAAGAACTCACTGCCTTGTCTATGTACCCATAGTTTGTTGGAAAGCACCCATTTTAGGCTTTTAGCCATGGCAACAAGGAAGTGAATTGTTTGATAAAATTCTTTGGTAGAAATGTATGGAAAATGTGGTAGCATAGAAAAGGTAGTGAGCTATTTGAAAAAATGCCTCAATGAAATTAGGTCTCATGGTGATGGACATCACCATGAGACCACATTTCTTTGAGGAATTTTTTCAAACAACTCATTGCCTTGTATATGCTATTTCTTACTATTATTCTTTCATAGATTTTTTCCAAGCATCCATAGCATATACAAGGAAATGAACTATTTGAAAAAATTCCTCAATAAAATGTGGTCTCATGGAATGCCATGACAAGAAAATACAATTGGTAGCTAATTCTAGTCATTACTTATGCTATGTGATGTAATTGCATCATTGCTTATGTTGACTTTCTAAAAAACTATATTTTAATTGAAAATGTGTCATCTATCAACATCTAGTTATTAGTTATGCAATGTGAAGTAATGCTTTGATTTTGAAAGATGTGCAATGCAATATAATCAACGATATTAATATTAAGTTCTACGCAAATCTATTATGTACAATTCATTAGTTAAACTCTTTATTTTGTTACCTATGTGAAGGTTTGTACTCCACTGGCACTGGGAGGTGTTCCCACAAAACCTCCAATATTAACCTATTCAACATCCACAATAAAATATTAGAATACCATTCATATAACAATTCTATTCATGTCATGTAATATTTATAATTGTTTACTAGTTACATACCTCACTAGTAGATGCAGTGGAGTAAAAATTAGGTGTAGGGCTGGTGTACCTAGTATCAACACTGTGACCTTGAAATTTTATTACAATCATTAAACTAAATTAGTTAATGTTGCATTTCAAAAATGAAATTTAATTAATTAAATTCAATGAACATGCTAACATTTACTTGAGTATTGATGCCAAAATCCTCATTCAAAATGTCATCTACCATTGCCATCTTCATAGTTGCAGATGTATCCTACACACTAGCATCTTGACTGTCTTTGGGGTCATATGCATAGGCCAACCCACAAACCTAAAAATAATGGGGTCGAATCCTACCCCTCGAACTCTCCCCTAGTTGGCACTGTACTGCAAGACTAGCACATTGGATGATACTCTGGGTCAAAGAGCCAATAGACTACAAAGTGTCCACCTCAACACTCTCCTTCATGATGAAAGGGATAGCAATGTGTTCATATGTTGACCTAGTGAGTGCTCATTTCCCTTGCCACTGAGGATTGAGACATTCTCCTATTCTATCTTGTGCCAACCCACCACCTCTCCCCTAAAAGTTCCACATATTAAAATAGTCCGGGATTTTGTTGATGATGAACTCACAGTAGAGTTTCCTCAAGAAATATTGGGGGACCTCATTATTGTTGCATGGTGGATCCAGTCAAAAACCATCCACCTCCTATTCAAAAAATTGTTCCTAATCCCTTGGTGGTTGCACCAATGGATAGGAAACCTCTTACTATTAAGGTCAAGATTTTGATTTGTGTGTGGGTTGGTGAATAGTGAGCACAAATCATATTTTTTAAATTTTCATCTTTTACTTCTTTATATGATAATTTATCTACATAAAAATTTCTACACTCATACCTCTTATCTGCCCAACCACTTAATTGTTTTCTAATTGCATCTACATGTGTTAATATGGCTTGAAGTGAATTCACAAGTGCACTTCTCTCCATGATTGAACTTATAGGATTGTTCAACCTCGCGATTTACTCCTCAATCTATTTTTTATTGTTTTCAATTTCCACTTTTAAATTTTGTTGAGTACTAGGAGGATGTTGAGGAATTGTTGGAGGAGTTTGTTGCTGTGGTTTTTGATGATTTTGTTCATGTGCTTGTTCATGAGGAGAAGAAGGATTTTGAGGAGGAATTTTAGGTTGATTATCAAATCCTATAAATTAAACAAATGAACATTAAAAACAATCTAAATTTACCTATCTAACAACAAATTCACAAAAAAAACAATCCTTACTTATTCTCGACCTCCCCGTTGACGTGGTGACATCCTGGCAAAGAAATTGCAAAGATTTGGTGAAGAAATTGCAAGATTTGATGCTTCCATAGCACAAGCACACAATGCGAGGGTTTGCTGGCCGTGGGAAAAAAAATAGTGAAAATAAAATGAATTGAATGTGTTTTTTTTGGTTATAATAGGCTATAAAATGCTCATGTTATAACATGAGCGTGTTATAGGCTCGGTGTGGTGACCGAGCCTTAGGCTCAATCACACCAAGCCATAATGCGAGTGTGTTATAACATGCTCACATTATAACATGTTCGTGTTATAATGTACTCTAGCGCATTATAGCCTTTCAAATATTTAAAAAAAAATTGGCCACTTTTTGGCCTCCCAACTTTTTGTACCTGTCCTCATGTCATATTGAACTTGATACTAAAATTCCATATTCATTGTCTACTCTCTTACCTTGGTCATTCTTCCTTTGAGACAATTGATGTTGAGCGCCTATTGTACTACCATCCATATTTCCCAATTACCCTTCTTATATTTCATCTCACCTTCTTAAAAATAACTTTCTCAACTAATCTAAACTACTTTCTTTGCAACTTGTAATCTTCATTCTACTCATGTAAAATACTTTTTCTATTTTATATCATCTTTATTTAATTATCACTAACATAGTTTGGGTACTTTATTCCATCAAATTTATCAATCTTATATCTTCAACCTTCTATAATACTTCAATTTGAACCAATTCAACATTCTCATGATTTTGTTCATCTATCATAATTTTCTAAAATAATTTTATCTTCTTCAAAATCCTCATTATTTTCACCAATCCTCCATTTTGTTATCATTTGAACCTTTTATTTCTCTTATTCCTTACATTATATATTCTTATTGTGTGACCACTCCCATTGACATGTCTTGATGTTGAAGACCCAACATCTAATGATTGAATATGAATTTTAACATTGTAACCAAATTTATGTATAAAGTAAAAGAAATTACACATACTCTATTTTTTATATTTCTCTACTATTTACATACTTGTAGACTTGACATGGTCACGTAATTGGAAGCTAAAGGATCACCAGATGTAGGGTGAACACTTTGAACCTAAAATAAATTATTACAATAAATTTAGATTATTTTTTAATTGTAATAGATGAATATAGTTAATCTTACATTTTAAAAGGAAATATACTAAATTTATTTTACCTTAATTCAAATTTACGTGTTTGTCAATGTCGAATTTTGTATCCTGCAGTTCATCTATGAATACCATTTCATCCAATATGGACATGTCTTGTTGTTAGCCACTTTCATCTCAACCATCGTCAAGCCCATGACCACAAAATAAATTTAGCCCCTTTCATCTCAAATATGGACATGTTTGTTGTTAGTCACTTTCATCTCAAGCATCCTCAAACCCATGACCACAAAAAGATCCATAATTTTGAAAAACATGAGGTGAACATTGAGACATAGGATCCTTTTCCTTATCACCCTATACTAAATTCCTAGTGTATTGTAACAAGGTCTATGTGAGGGAGACTATGGACTTTAGAGTCTCTACCTCAACGCTCTCCTTGACAACTAAAGGAATCATGACATGCTCAATGTTTGGCCTAGTAAGGGGTCTTTGTGCTAGGTCTTGTGCATGATGTGCCCCCTCTCTATCATTTACTAAGCCCCCACCTCTACCTTGGAACTCATCCATGTCAAAGTAGTTTGGGATCTCATTGACAACAAAATCACAATAGAGTTTCCTTAGTAAATATTATGGGACCTCATTTTTTTTGCATGGGGATGGTAAAAAATTGTCCACCACCTATCCCCAAAAATTATCTTATTCCATGGTGTTGGCACCAATGGATAGGGAACCTCTTGCAACTATCGTGTGTGGGTGCATTAATTCATGGACCCATAAACAATGCACACAAATTGGATTTCAATATTTTCTTTTCTTTTACTTGTAGGTAGGATAATTTGATGGTATACAATTTTCATGTTTTATCCCTCTTGTTTGACCACATGTTGATTTGGTCACTCATAAAATCTATGTGAGAGATCATAGATTCCAATGAAGTGGTGAGGGTAAACCGATGGGAAGTAGTTGCACATAGATTCATCAACTTTTCAATCAATTTTTGAAGTTCTTTTTTATTTTTTCTATCTACCCTAGAAGGTTTTATTGCATCTCAAGAGGATGTCAAGGAACTATTGAAGGATTTTTTTGAAGTTGTGCTTTAGTAGGGTTTTCATTAATTGGAGGGGGATTTTCAATTCTTAAAAATAAAAAAAATTGAATCAAAACAATTCCTAAGTTGCTATTTAATTCATTTTTGTACACTAAAAAACTAAACAAACCTACCTCCTCAATCTTGCAAACATCATGGAATTTTTTTTATGGTGACTTGACTGAATGCAAAATGCGTGTATGTTTTTCCTTGCTTGTGGTCTATTGTGCATAAGTGAGAGAAATAGTTCAAATGAGCTAACCTCTATACAGTTTTGATTTTATGTGATTAATAGCATAAGTGTGGTATGGCTTGATATTGACCAACCTAGGCTTAGTCACTACCAATCCATAACCTGAGCACATTATAATGTGCTCACATTATGTCCTAGATGGACCAAGAAGTGGTTGTGGTCACTTTGGTCCCCTATCTTTTTGCACACACCCATCTTGTACACATATATATTGACACATATGATTTATATAATTGTATGTGTATATATGTATGCATTTAATTTGACATTTATACTCTTTTATCTATGCCACATGTTATCTCTTCATTTTTTTTGTAAAGATATATTTGTATATATATATATACACTCTTAAAAGTATTTATGGATACATATATACATCTATAATTTATTATCATGTACATTATAATACACATATAGCTATATAATTATATGTATTTTTCACATATATACCCTTTTATCTGCAACATATGCTTATATTTTCATTACAACTATATATATATATATAAGATACATTCACAAAAAATGCTCTCGTGTATATTTATTGAAACATAGATATGCATATTTACTCATTCACAGTATTCATTTATCTATTGAATATCTATACCCCCTTTTGCATTTATTCTCATGTATGTATTTCCTCCACACACTTCCAAATTCATACATGATATATAAGTATAGATAGATATATATATATATATACCTCTTATCCTTTTCTTATTCTTAATTATTTGCACATATATATCCACATATACTTAAATTCATATTTATACAAATGTTATATACTTGCAACACCCCTCTCACATGTGCCTACCTAATTACATTTATTTTATAAATATGAACAATTATGCATTAGTTATTTTAAATGACTTGTTTGTTTATATATTTGTATTTACATCTATGTATCAGATATTCATATATACACATATACATAAATTTATTTATCATTCATAGGGACATATACACCTATATATTTATACATATATGGTTATATAATTGCATACACACACACACATATAATCTTAGACTCACATGTATATGTATAGCTAGATATGGGTATATACATACACATATTCTTTTATATTTATATATTTTTCATGTACAAATCATTTGTTTGTATTTAGTCTTTTTATCATAATTCTTAGTGCACTATTTAAATATGTTATTTACTCCAATTTGTATTATTGATAAATAATATTTATTACCATCAAGTTAAGCTCTCGTTTTGGACCACAACCATTTCTCCCTTTTTCCTATTATCATTTATTTCATTTTTTACTCGTCCTTTCACTTCCTCTTCTCTACCTCCTTTTAAGGTTATGTTTACAATCAAATCCTTTGCAATCCTCGTACTAATGATGGACCATTAAGTGTGATATGAAATGTTAACTAGAAAATATACATGATGTAATCCAAAAGTAGAACACTAATTCATGGATAGTGTTAGATCCATGCCAGTTCTAGTTTACATATGTATGTAAGTCCCATTGAGAAATTGTAAACATGTATGATTGTGAATTAGTGGCATGAGAAGTGTAGCTCACTCTTACTAGATTTTTTTCCCATTTCAGAGTTTCTCTTAGAAGTAAACATATATTGCATGTTTGGTGTGTGTGATACAAGTTATTTTGGTATTTGTGATATTTTACATTATATTCCTTTAATTAATTTATCATACAGATTGACAATATTATAGATGATCAAATGCATATAAAGCTAGTTTGAGAGTATCTCACTTTAAATCTTATGTGATGTACATTTTCCTCTATTAGAGAGAGTATTTGACACTACTTTTTTCCCCTTTATTACATTGTCCTTCACCATCATATCTTGTCTATGTCCTTACATGCTTATCATATGATGCTATCTTTTATATGTTCACTTGCCTTATAATGATTATATACTTCTCTCATCACCTCCAATTCCTTACATCTATTTACTACGACTAATTGGAAAGAGTGCATTTATATCACTAACATTCTTTTTTGTTGAGTTATATTTTGTAGTGATAGGCTCATAATTGTTCTTATGTCTAGGAGAACTTTACCAACCTTGATTTCTTGGGTAAAGTTTTTTATTTTTTCTTCATTATAATTTCAGCAATTTTTATACCATATAGATTGTATTATCCTTTTTTTTAATTTTATGAGATAATAATTCTTCAAACAAATTATAACTAATACCTATTTTAAATTTATTATTAGCTATTTACATTAATTAGTTAATTACTTTAAACTCTGAACATTTTTATGTGAGGTGTAACAAATATTTTCTTGAATGTAAACCCATAAACCCATAGGGGAGAGGACTCGTAGTTGAGCATCCTAATTTTGCGCTTCTCAAAATCCTACATGAAAATTTTAAATCACTCCTAATTTTTTACAATAGCTTACTTGGCAAGTCCCTTGCTTATAAATAAGGTTTCAAGACCACATCATCAAATATGATGACACATCAACATGTTTTTTGTCGATGTATCTAAAAATGCCCAAAAAAAACATGAGACCGATAGTTGTACACTAAGTCATGTTTTATTAGTGTGCTGATGTGGCATCACATGATATGTCGCTTTTTAGATCTAAGGAGTACATTTCATTCAATTATGGGTAGTCATCGTCAACAGTAACAACTTTAAAATCACAACTATTGATCCAATATTGTTAAAAATATTGAACATTAAATGAACAAATACTATAACAACTATTGAAATAATGCATCCTCTCCCCTAAAAGCCTCAAAAGATCTCTACCCAAGTTTGAAAAATGGTTTGTACTAAAAGTTGTTAAGAGCAGTGAAATGTCAGGAATCTCCTTGGTTTTTGTAAGGACAGCAACATACACCCTTTTAATTGATTCAGGCATTCGGCCGTATTGTATGTAATAAATGCGTAGTAGTGGCACTTTGTCCTACTGTAAAATAATTCTGTTTAAGATGCACCAGATGTTCTTTAACAGTACTTTCTTTTTAACAAACCATTTCATGATATACGCCATTAAATAACACTTTTCAACTTTAGGGATTACCTAAGGGCATAATGAATTAGAAATATAAAATTATAGAAGACCAAACTACAACGAAGATCATTGGTACATGGTGAAGTGGGGTATAAGATGGCCACTGATATTTCAACAACTTGTATATATACGCGTACAGAAAAAGTAATTCAGATGACGGAACTCTGGAGACATGAAGTGATAGAGATGCAACTTTATGTAGAAAATGTAAAGGAAAGAGAATATTTATGCAATATGCATTAAACAAATACCAGTATAATTCTTAAAAATTCAAGCTTGTTCCTTTATACTATACCACTCGCTCAAGTAATAGGAATGGAATGAAGAAGATGGAGAATTTTAGTATATAATACGTGGCCCACTAAAACTGGACTATTAAAAAAAAAAATCCTTCAAAAATCAATCATGGGGCTAGTGTGGAGTGCACCTTTAATTTCAAGATTTACTCAATCACTGACCTGGAAATCAAAGTAACACGCCCAAGAGAAAACTGGCCATTTTGATAGTATTTATTGCAATCAAGAAAGTTTGATAGGAAGGAAGTTTCTTCATTTGAGTCCATGGCGGAGGAAGAAAAGGGGTGGCATGAAAGAACCAACTTTCCCTCTACAACAGAGGAGGATTTTGGGCATGGTGGTAAGCTCGATTTCGTGGACTGGAAGGGAAGGCCATGCGATTCGGACAAGTTGGGTGGTGTTAAGGCTGCTTCATTCATCCTCGGTAATTTGATTCATGATAGTTTTTACTTTTAATTGTGTATATTTTTTATATGATCCATTATAGAGAACGTTGATCAATTGCATATATTTTTCAATCAATGTTTGAAATCATGATTGTGTTAATTAATCTGGTATGTGTGTTACAGTGGCGCAGACATTCGATATCATGGCCTTCATGGCGGTGCAGAACAATCTAATAAGATATCTCTACCGTGATATGCATTTCTCAGTTTCAGAGTCGGCAAATGCAGTCACCAACTTTGTGGGGACTGCTAACCTGTTGGCACTTGCAGGCGGTTTATTGTCGGACTCCTTTCTCACTCGTTTCAAAACCATGTCTATTTTCTCCTTAGTGGAAATGATGGTACTGATTTATTTTGTCTTTCAGTGATTCTTGACAGTTTGTAGTTCAGTGAATCAGTATAGGTTTTCCTGGTAGAATTTAAGTTGTTAAGTTTGTTTTTGGATTCGATGAAAAAAGTTCCAACACAATCGAATTTAAAAACAAAGTTTTGAAAATTTGATAGTTGTCTGATGCTTGAAATCTCACTGTAGAGAGATCCAAAACATTGGACAAACTGAATTGAAAAATTACGTTGAATTGTTTTATTTAGCAATCAGATTGGATCACAAATCATGTTTTGCCTATGGATGTTTTCAGGGATACATGTTGCTCACAGCGCAGGCTTATTTCCCTTCGTTGAAACCACCCAGATGTTCTATGGACTTTTTCAGCAACAAATGCCAGGCAGCACACGGTGTACAAACGGGTGTTATGTTCTTGGCGCTTTATCTGATAGCCCTCGGAAGCGGATGCATGAAGTCCAATTTTCTGGCTCATGGGGCAGATCAGTTCGATCAGAGAATCCCCCACCAGAAGAAGATGCTGTTTAATTTCTTCAATTGGGCCTATTTTAGCGTCTGTTTGGGCTCGCTTGTTGCTCTAACGTTGTTAGTGTGGGTACAAGACAACGTGGGCCGCTTTTGGGGCTTTGGGATTTCTGCTTCAGCCATGGTCGTATCCTTTCTTGCTCTGATCTCAGGGAACACTCTTTATAGAAACAAGATACCCAATGGCAGTCCACTCACACGAATTCTTCAGGTGGGTTGGTAACCTATGTAGGAATAAGTGAACAGCTTTCGCTTGTGGGATCTGTGAGACGGCCCACATCAGTTAATTTTGAGAAGAATGCCTTTCTGCTTACAAACTTAATTGCCAATTTGCAGACTGTTTTTATTTTAATTTCTAATAAAAGAGAAACAAACAATGAAATGGATGTTTTGATTTTTAGATGAAAGAAGTTAATTATTCATATACCTCATACTTATCCAAATGTTAATATAGGAATAAAAAATAGAGAGATTGTTTTGTTCTTATATTGAGTGGCCTTCATATATATAGATTTGTCGTTATATCAAAAAAATCAAATTATAGATTTGTCGTTATATAAAAAAAAAATCAAATGTTAGTGAATTTTCAGATTAGCATCTTCATCTAAACTCAAAGTATTGTTAGTCTACACGAACTCTAGAAATTAGAATGGTTAATCCCACAATATACTGAAAACCATTAACTGAATCTCCAAATAGCATGACATAATCTGATGCACTGAAGTAGATATTCAGCATTTGACTTGGTTTCAATCTATGGAACTCTCATAAATAGTTAACCAATACTAAGAACATCTCAGTGAAGATGGGTCAATAGGTTATGCTATGCTTTGTCACCAAACAGTCAGATTAAGACCCATATAATTTTTTTATCAGTTGCGTGTGAGATATAAATCTCATGTTTCTTTTTATATCATTTCTTTTTTGTAATCATGTATGTTGTACAGGTCTTGACAGCGGCCTTCCGGAATCGAAAGAGTCAGTTAACAGAAGAAGAAAATAAGACAGGATTTCCACAACAATCAACTAAGCTCAGGCAAGAATAAAAAGTATATCCAACTTTATAATAGAAAATTTTAACTGTTTACATGAATCAGTTACAAAGTTCTATTATTTTTAAAGAAAGTGACAAAGAATCTTCTTTACTTTCTTAAAACAAAACATTAAATTGTCACAGATCAGAACAAATCAATCCTTGATAGTGACAATACATAAGATAAAAATCTCAATTTCCCATTACAATCTTTTTAAAATGCTTTGAGAATCTGACAATACATAACATAAAAAATACCTTTTGCCGTTGCCAAAACAATCTGATCAATATATCTTTTAATATAACAGATTTCTGAACAAAGCAGCATTCTGTGTCAACGGTGATTCCAATCCATGGCACAGCTGCAGTGTAGACCAAGTGGAGGAAAGCAGAGCCTTTTTAAGGATCCTGCCAATCTTCGGAAGCACCATTGTGATGAACTGTGCAATAGCACAGCTGCAAACTTTTTCAGTCCAGCAGGGAAGTACAATGCAAACAAGCGTTACCCAAGATTTCAAAGTTCCTCCTGCTTCCCTTGGGGCTATTCCACTTCTACTACTTATATTCCTGGTGCCCTTATACGACTTCTACTTCATTCCATTTGCCAGGCACTTCACCGGACACCCAGCGGGAATTCCTACTCTATACAGAACAGGCGTTGGCCTAATCCTCTCTGCCTCTTCCATGGCAGTGGCCGCCATAGTCGAAACCAAACGTAGAACTAATCTAACCAAGATGTCCATAACATACCTTTTGCCTCAGTTTTTCTTGTCCGCGTTGGCAGAGTTTTTAACCAGGGTTGGGCTAGTGGAATTCTTCTACAGTCAGTCCCCTCCAGAGATGAGATCCATGTCAGTGGCACTCAATTCTTTTTCTACATCACTGGGTTATTTCATGAGCTCTCTATTGGTCTCCCTCACCAACTTGGTCACCAGAGAAAATAATGCCCACTCTTCTGGAGGATGGCTTTCCCATAATGACCTTAATGAGGACCATTTGAATTGGTTCTATTGGTTGTTGTGTGTTATCAGTGTTGCGAATTTCTTCTGCTATGTATTATGTGCCTTGTCTTACACTAACAACAGTAGCAGCACTTCTCAGCTTGGTCATGAAAATAGCGACGCTCTAGTCCGACATGAAGATGACAGAGAGAAGGGGAGGCCATAAATTGTTATGGCAAGGACAGTATAATGCATTACCTTCAAATCAAATGTACGTTTCTTATTTGAAGCTCAGATAGATCTATTGGAGTCTCGTATATTATAAGTCAAATCAAATGTATGTCTCCTTTTGAAACACATTCAAGTGTCTTCTTTTTAACAAGAATACGAGATAATCTCATATACTCTAAAACCATTTATAGAGCAAAAACTAGATCATTATATATTATAGATTATAAAAAGATTTCATTTCCATTTGCATATTCAAATGGACAAATTAGTGAACTGTACCCTCTTTTTACTTGAAGCAATAACTTCTGTACATGCATTCCAATATCTCTTTTGATGAATCTGCACCTCACATTGTCTGGTTATTTGGGACTATTACGACTTTCACTTGATTCAATAGATTTGGTACGTTTTTCTCCCATTCACGCCCTATTATCTACACTGCTCGCGACTGTTAAAAGACAATCTTGTTCACTTTCCATGGTCTTAACCTGCGTTTGATTTGATCTGTAAACTTATTTCTCTGTCAACAAGCACATGTTTTTATGATAAAGTTTGATTCGGAGTTCATAAATCCTTTTCTAAATAAATCAACGTAAGAGTTCAACAACCTTGGATGAACTAGGCTAATCCAACTAGAAATCATTTGATCTAAAATAGTTGTGAGTTGAATTGAGATGATTGGAATATTGAATTTACACAATTGAAATGTGTCTAAATGTAAATGTAAATAGAAAATAACTGTATTCAGTTTAATAATTGATATTATAATGTGTAAAAATATAAAAAAGTAAATGTATATATTTATAATTAAATATGATTTTAAAATTAAAATAGATTTGAATGTGGTACTTTTTGGAATCTAAAATAGTATATAGCAGTTTGTTAATCAACTTAAAATCAAAATATTATGTTGGGTGATTTGGTGTATGAGCTTTGCTAGGGTTTTCTTGTGTATGTAGTCATTTTTGGCCCCTCTTGTGTTATATTGTGCTTATTGTGCATGAATTTTCTCTTTTCATGTGTGTACGATCACATCTACTATGGTTTTTTTGTTTTAATATGCATTCAATCGGCTCTAACCTAGCAGTTCATGTTGGTGTTGGTGGTTTGACGACTTTGCTCAATGGCTCCTTCTCTGAACAAACGACCTTGGAAATTTGTTTCGAAAGTGTTTCACGAGGTAAGTCTTTTGACTCCCCAGCTGATGTGGTTTTACCTTTGCCTGATTTTGATTATGCTTGTCAATGGCTTGAGCAACACACCCTTGTTGGGTATTTTATTAGGAGGACTCCCCCTGAAAGTGTGCTTAAAGAATGGGTTAACAAGGCCTGGATTCCTCATGGGGTCTGCCTTAATATGGTCCAAAATTTAACCAAGGGTTTCTTTTTTTTTCGTTTTGCAGAGGTCAGTTCTATTCAGGAAATCCTGAACCATGGTCCTTGGTATGTCAGGTCTTCTCTATTGGTTTTCCAGGTGTGGACCTAGGACTTTGTTGTCTCAAATGACACCAAGTTGCGGGTCTCAATCTGGATTGAATTTCTAGGTTTACTTTTGCCTTGTGTTCCTTTTCTAAATCATATTGCACCCTCTCTGGGGAGGGTCATTTGTATTGAGCTAGATCAATTTTTTTAGGCCCCACTCTAGAAATGGGTTTGTGTTGAAGTGGACCTCTCACAAGATTTGAAGGACTCTATTGACATTCAAATTGGAGCTCTTTGACATACTTAGAAAGTCACTTATTTTAATCTACCTAACACGTGTTATAGGTGTTAGTTTGTAGACCACAAGATCAAGGATTGTCCTTTGGCAGTGCCTTGTACACCTTCTCCACCACAAGAGTCTAAAAAGCCTTGTCAGGAAGATAATTTTGTTGCCAAACTTGATGAAAAATGGACCATATTGGTTATGAATTGTAAAAATAAGTCCAATGGTTATGGGTTGGCTTCTAAAACCCCTGAGCCAGCAAAAATGTTTCAAACCTTTGACGAAGGGGAAAGAGGCTCCGGTCGGGGCTGATAATATTTCGGTGTGGCCTAGGCCGAAGGCTACACCTTAGCCTGCTGCTGTTATGATAGCACAACCAAATGCTTCTCCTCCCATGTTGGGAGCTCAAAGGCGGTCTCACAATCCTTCTCCACCTTTGGAAGAAGGTGAATTTGTGAAGGAGAAACATAGATTTTCCACTCTGAATATTCAAATTGGGTCAATTCCGCTAGAGTTTTTGCAAAATCACTTCTCTTCTCTAAATGAAGAGGAGTCAGACTCCAATGATATGGAGGAGTCTCACTCAAGAATTTCCTCTTATGGAATGTTCAAGGTCTGACAGACCTCTCCAAAAAGTATTCTATTAGGGATACTTTGAAGAAATATTCTAGTATTGAAGTGTTTTGTCTCCAAGAAGTTAACATTTTTGGTTTTTTGCTTGTGTCGGCTTGTCGCTCTATTTGGTCAACTAGTCAATTTTTTTTTACCGATCATGAAGTTGGGTGTGGCAAAACTGTCACCCTTTTGTCCCCATGGTGGCATGCTTGTGTGGTCGACTATGGGTCTAAACCACACATCGGCTCGTCTAGATCCTTCTGAACATTGATAATTATTCCTTTGGCATTATTAATGTTTATGCTTCTAATGATGTTGTGGAACGATCTACACTTTGGCATTGGATTGTTGATTCATTTTTAGTTGCTACTTGCTTATTGTGTGAGGATTTCAATATGGTTGAGATAGCCTATGATAAAGATGACACCCATTTAGATGGGTAGTTGGCAAAAGGGAGGCGTGGTTTTACATGCATAATAAATTGGGGCTCTTTGATCCCAATATTGGTAGTTTCCATTCTCATTCCCTCTGGAACACTTGGTGTAATTACATGGCTAGTTCTGACAGGATATCTAAACGCCTTGACCGTGCTATGATCTCAGCTCAATATTTTTTCTCTTTTGACAACTTTTCGCTCCTAGTTAAGTCATTAGTGGATGTGACTTTGTTAGATCATTTCCCCATTTCCTTTCACATTGAATGGAAGACAAGATAGCCTCGGGCTTGCAAAACGTAGTTCTTATTGAACACGTCTCTACTTTGTCATCAACCTATGATGGCCCACATTCATAGATTCTGGAATTTGGAGTGCAGGCCAACTCACAATATAGGTTGGATTAATTGGTGGAATGATGTCATCACTCGTATGACAATATTTTTGCACATTTATGAGCGTCAGTTAGCCACTTTTTGTCAGCGCTCTTATGAGGCTACAATAGCTGACCTACGCTTAGCTACCAAGGCTTTGGCAGCTAGCCCTTACTCCTCATCATTACAAGTCAAGGTGGTGGAATTAAGACACAAAAAACAAGTTGCAAACAATTATACTACCAGAGGTACACAAATCAAAGCTAGAATGCACTAGTTAAAAATTGGTGACCATGCCTCCAAAGAATTTTTTCCAACCCTGTGTGTTAGGAACTCATCTCAAGGCATTAAAAAAATTAAAGATGGAATCCAAGTGCTCTCTAAGCTACTTGACATTCTCTAGGACTTTGTTTGACATTATGAACAAGTTTTCACTGCTCAGGAGTTTATGCTTGAGCAACAGCAAGCCCTTCAGGATTGTCTTGTTGTTGTGCCAAATAGGCTATCTTCAGCTTAGAAAGCCTTTTGTAAGCAATTACTCACAGTTGAAGACTTAATGAAAGTCGTTCATTCCATGGCCAATGACAAGGCCTCGAGGATTGATGGTTTTCCTCTTGAGTTTTACAAGGCCCTTTGGGATTGTGTTGGACACAACTTGCATAAATTAAAGTCTATCTCAAGGCTTTTCATTCCAAATCCCTAGGTAATTTAATAAACAAAGGGAATACTAAATTTATACCTAAGTCTAGAGATCTCGAGGATATTTGTAACTGGCAGCCTATTGTGCTCCTCAATGTTTCGTACAAAATCATTTCCAAAGCTCTTGCTCTGAAGATCCACTATCTTTTGCCTCAGATTGTGTGCCCAGAGAAAACTGGATTTATTAAGTCTAGATTTATCTTGGACAATATCATTGTTGTATGGGAAAGCATGGTGTGGGCCAGTTGTTCGGACTAGAAAGCTATTTTTCTCAAAATAGACTTTGCTAAAGCTTATGACAGCATTGAAAGGCCTTTTATTTAGGCCATGTTGCAAGCCTTGAGTTTTGGGCCTAATTTCATTCAGGTTATCTAAATGCTCTTCTCAAATGCCTCTACTTGTATCACCATTAATGGCCACCAATATCTTGCCTTTGGGCTTTTTCACTCCATTCAGCAATGATGTTTGCTTTCTCCTTCTCTTTATGTGCTTGTTGTTGAAGGATTTGACTATCTCTTGGCCAATGCGGTTTTTCAACAACATGTTAAAGGTATTATTCTTCCTAACTCCTAGGCTCAATTGGTTAATGGCCATTTTTCTGATGACTCTTTCCTCACTCTTCTAGAGGAAGAGAATAATATTAAAATGTGTCTCTTGAATGTCTTAACATTTTTTGCTTGGCGTCTGGTTCCACCATTTAGTGGCATAAAACTCTATGCTACAAACAATCTATATTGCCCACTCCTCACTGGCTTCAACAGTATGGTTGGAAATGGATTGGGTTAGGGGAAATATTTCAATTTTTGGGCATTCCCTTTTCCTTCTAGGATTTTCTAGCTGAGTTGTGGAAAACTATCCTCTCCAGGATTGAGCAAAAGTTGGCCTATTAGATTACCAAGCATCTTTCTTTGGCAAGGAAATTCCAAGTGTACAAGATTTTAGTAGCCACACATGTCTACTACTCCTCTTGTTGGGCCCCTTCAAAAGCTACCTATGCCAGGCTTGAAAAGTTACTTCAAGACTTTTTTTAGGCCTCTGTGGAGTCCCATAGAGGGTTTCACTGTGTTTCCTAGGATTTTTGTTGCCTTTCCAAAGACTCTAGAGGACTTGGGTTGCTCTCCACTCAATGAAAAGGGACTGTGTTGTGTGTGAAATGGATAATTCATGCTCTTACTAGAGATGAAGCTTGGAAGATTCTCCTCAAGCATTACATTTAGTCTAATTTTCTTGTTCACAGACCCACCTAGAAGGGGACTGACTTTCAAACCCTTCTAGTTATGAAGGAACCAGTTCAAATTGTGGGGAATTTTGTGGCCAAGAGCATTTGGAGAGCTTGGGGAGCAGTTAAGCCCTGGCTTCATTGAGTTGGCTTTAGTTTCCATGATGGGCTTTCGCTCAATCAACAAAATGTTTGGTGGTCACCTCTCTTTGCTAGTAATGGTCAGCCATTGGCTAAGTTGCCTTGGCTTAAGGTGCTAAGATTCCACAAGAAAGGAATTCAAACTTTGTAGTAGGTGTTTCACAGACCCACAATGCACATCATGTTGTGGGAAGATTTTCGTGTCCTTTACAGGCTTCAAAACTAGGACCATGATACTTATTATGGTCTGGTGAATGCTATTCTTGCAGAAATGCTTCATAAGGTGGGAATTCAAGGGTCCAAGTCCTGGTGGAAGGATTGGAAATGGTACCTAGACACCTCTTTCATGAATTACAATCCTAGGCTTGGTTATAGATGGCTTTTTCCACACTTTCTTATGATTGAAAGTTTGAACCAGAGGTAGCTTCTTCAATCCCTCACTCATGTTTAGCAAAAAAGATTCTCTAGCACTTGGTCTGCAAGTGTTGAGATGAAACTTGCCAACTTTGCTTGGTGTATTCTTTTCCAAGGCTTACCTATGGGTTCTCGACTTGTTCACTTGGGGGTCTAGGACCCTCGTTTCCCTTTTTGTGGGCAAGCTGAGACTTTTAAGCATCTCTTCTAGTTTTGCACCAGAGGTCAACAATTTTGGAATTGGATTCATGACTTCTTTTGGCCTTTTAGATCAAATCCCTTCTCTTGGAAAATGATTATGCTGGGAGACTCACCTAGACTTCCTAATAAATATACCTAGCTTTGGCACACTTTTAGGGTGGAAATCCTCTTCAATATTTAGAAATATAGAAATGCCTACATATTTGTTAACAAATAAATCAATAAAAATGTTTCTTTGTATTTTAAAGCTATTACTTGCTCTAATGTGCTCTTGCAGATTCAAGTTCAAGCCAACAAGGTTGCACTTGAGGTGGCTCACCTTTAGATGCTTTTAGATCATTGGGGCAATGCCTTGTGTACTGTTGCTCGAGTTCCCACTTCGTCCACTTCCTATCATGGCCAGTTGCCTTCTTGAGGCTGAAAGCAGAGTGGCTCTACTTGCCTCCACTCTCAACATCCTCTTCAACGTGGTTTCCACCCTCCTCAATGGACTCGTTCTCCTCCTCCACGGGCTGGCCAAGGGTGTCCCTTTGGAGGAGCAGCAAGGAGCAACGGTGGTGGTTTTGGGTGGCCCTCCGATGATACTCCTGCTACTGGCTTTGGTTGGTTAGACTTTGGTAAAATCTTTCCACGTCTAGCACTTGCAATCTCGCCTCGACACGAGGATAACGATAAAGATAAAGAGAAAGATGTTGATGATGGATGGGGTCCTCCTCCTGACATTAGTCTAGACCCCACTGATGTATGGGGGAAGCACATGGATAATAGAGACCCTCTTGGCTTTGCTGGCACTGCTCTGGCCACTTGATGGCCATTTTTGTTTTATATGTTTGTAATGTTTATGAACTTTTGGGCTAGGCCCAAGTGACTCTGGTTTTTTGGTTTTCTAAGCTCTGTCCATGTGACTCTTGGGGTGTGTCTTCTTACCACCCACCTTTTTTTGTGAATGTGTAACTTTATATTTATTAATAATATAGATAGTAGCTACCTATTCATCAAAAAAAATATTATGTTGACATTATGAAAGGGATGAATTCAATTGCTAGGATAAAATTTATGATTGTAAATTTTTCCTTCACCAATCAATTTGTCCTTTGTGTTCTATAGATTTTTTTTCTTTCACTTCACTCATTGTACCTTGAATTTTATGTGCTTCTTGACATATGTGGACTTTGTAGTATTAAAAAATATTTTGTAGGATTATTATTTAAAGGTCATAAGAAACTATTCCCTAGGTCAATTCTCAAAAAATGAAAAATATTGAAAATGAAATTCTTTAGTCATGCAAATGCTCCTAGAATGATTGTGTAATGTGAGATTCATTTTAGAGCATCAATTGAAATACGTAGAAAATGAATGCATTGAATACTTTTAAATACAAGAGCATAAGAACATATCATGCAAACTTGTATTTAGTTGGCACTAGGCAGGAAAAGTAAAGATGGAAATTAGTTAGGCTTGAATTTAAAACTTTAATTACATTGGATGAGTCCATGATCACAAGCATGACCTCACAAAAAAATTAGTCCATGATAAAAAGGGGCTAGAGGGATAGTGTGTGCATCAGATTAAGTGTGAGCATGCGATTAATCAATAATTGGATAGGGAAAATATATAAGGGTGTGCAACAAGGAAATTTTAGTTGTTATTTGTCACTGTTTGACTATTTTTGACATTTATATCCTCTTCATTTACCTATATTAAAGGTTTTTAGATGTGTCCAATTCTCCCACATTTGATCAATTTTCCTTGATCTTGAAATAAAGTTTCCACAAGTTTAGAATTTTAATATTTTGAGATACAAACATATCATGCCATTGTATTTAAAATGTGTACCCTAATCTTCCCAATTTGGTATGGGCTATTTTTTAATTTTTTGTACTTGCCCTATTCCAACGTCTTTGTTTAAAAGTCATATATTGATAGAAAACTTAGGTAGTGAATCATCATAAAAGCTATATATTAATAAAAAAATAGTCATTGAATTGCAAAAAAATGGTATAAGGAAAAATATTGTCATCCACTATAAGATTTGATGTTTAGAATAGAAAAATCACCTAAGATATTATGCTTCTTTACAGTGGATTTTTCAAGGACTCTAAAGACTTTTCAACAGGCCATTTCTTAAATTATACTCTAGCATGTGAGTGTGGGAAAGGAGACAAGTGGTAGGTGTATAGACATATATGTAATAGAATAGATGCATAACATAGGGAAAGGGACCTCACTTTACACAAAATTATGTTATTTGTTAATATAGATCAATGTATCAAAGAAGACCCCCCAAAATAAGAACAAAACTAAATGGGAAATGGCATGGCTATGCAACTCTCACCATTACACTTAGATATAAGAGGGGGATGATAATTGTTTTAAAATAAATGTAAAATAAAAATAAAAAAACAAACAAACAATGGTATAGGAGCTAGAAATATTATGTAGATACTTTTTGACATATGACTAAAAATGATTTGTCACTATGTAGAAAATTTAATGATACTTGGATGAATACTTTTTAATATATAATCATTTTTTCTCAATATAGGTTACTTTTGCAACTATAGGATTAATTGCATAATAGAAAATCTAATTTGTATACACAAATCTAATCTCTACCTTGAATATCTATCTCTCTTCAATATCTAAATTTGCTCCAATTATAAAAATTAGTTTAATGTGCTCAAAATTTTGAATGTGACATGGATAGCTCCTCCTTTTATCAATCAAATCATATATATTATGATTTAAGGACATGCAAGTTTTTGTATGGTGTACATTAACTTTATGACAATTATAAAATTTATTTTTATCATAACCTTTATTTATACTCTACATGGGTTTAATGAATGAATGGGTAGAAGAGTGGTCTAGTTAGCATTCAATAATATTTGTAACACATTATCTAGATGTTCACTTATCTTTGTAAATATTTTAGGAGATTGAGGCTTAAAATAAAGAGTGTTTGAAATGGTAGCCACATGAATAGAATTAGATTTTCTATTTTTATTATTAATATTTAGTAAGAGCTAAAGTAGTTTTTGAAGGGGTCCTAAAACCATTTACAATAAAAAAAGAACAATAAAGTAACAACCAAACAACAAAAAATGTTACAACAACCTTGAGCCTAAACAACACATTGGAAAAAATAAAAAGAAGTCTAACATAGCACAACAAAAAGAGGGACAAAAAATCCACCACAACTACATATTTTTAAGGATCTCAACTTGATCTCTTTTTTATGAAAAATCTCATGGATCTTGATGAGATCTAATAGTTATTTATTTTCCTCTTTGCAAGGATTTTTCTTAATGTTGAAGTGAAAACCGAGATCTTCAATCTGCAACCAAATAACTTCCACACACATAAGAGAGAAGAAAAATAAAATGTTATTCCACCAAGCAAGAATAAAATATGATACAAGATTCACAATATGTGAAATATGTAAGAGAAGCCTTGGTTATAAAGGCAAGGTGAGAGATAGGATTAAAAAAGATCATGATATGTGTCTTAATCCAATAACATGAGATAACTTATCATAACTATCTAGGATAAGATAAGATCTATACATGACAAATAAGACTTCTAGAAATATTTATAGGATCTAAGTAAATTTAACTTGTGAATAAGTCCCCTACTAGGAATTGGCTAGGTATAAGACCTTATTCAAACCAACATCCCCTTAAGTGCAAACTAGGGAGGAACAAACCAATGCAAGATGTAAAATATGAATGCAAAAATGGATCTTGGCTACAAGGCTTAATGAGGCATCCATGTACAATCAATCTTTCACAAATGAATAAAAGGAGAAAAACCATGTGGGAGAAAACTCTTCTCTAAAAGAGAGAAATACAAGATGAAGTCTTAACTGAGAACCACTTGAGACAATCATGCACAAACTAGATCAAAAAAACCTCATCAAGGTCAATGATCACCCAAACTGTGAAGAGCCAAGTTTTAAAACACCTTGGTACAATGAAAAAGACTAATGTGAGTTCCACAAAATCAAAGGACATATGATAAATAACTGCATGAGACTCAAACATATCATCCAAGACTTAATCGATAAAGGAGAAGTTGATATAGAACATCATCCCGAAAACAAAGATATCCAAATATACAAAAATCCAATCCCTAACCATACAAAGAAAAAAGAAAAAGGGAAGGAACAAGATTATCACAATGCCAACTATACCTATGGTGATGTCATCCTAGGTAGCCTCTCCCAAGCAGATGACACTAGATTCAATGCACTACTATATGAGTAAGGGACCCCAAATGTAATGAAACTACTCGACCAGGGGAAGTCACAATACAAGGAGCCCCATCTAAACCCACATCTAAGTCATCCAATGAATATAGTATTGTGGAACAATTGAAGAAAACTCCTACTTTGATCTCCATCATAGAGTTGTTGAAGTTATCATATTTAAATAGGGAAATACTAGAGAAAGCTTTGGAAGCATCGGTACATAATGACCTCAATCCTAATCAGTTTCAGGCCATGGTTGGAAAAATCATGGCCAATCATCATTTAGTATTTTTTGAGAAAGACCTTCCACATAATTATTCCACAACCAAGCCCTCTATATAGGGGTCATGCCCACAAACATATGGTCAAAATAGTATTGATAGATAATGGTGCAAGTCTAAACATCTATACCTTGAAATTTGTTAAATAGATGGGGTATTCTGATGATGTAATTGACAAGGCAAAAATAATCACTATAAGGGCTTATGATGACCTAGGAAGAAATTCAGAAGGGATAGTTAGGCTAACTGTGCAGATAGGACTGACAACCATAGAAACCACATGTCAGGTACTAGACCTTGAGTTACCTTATAACCTTATTCTAGGATACCCTTGGATTCATGCACTACAAGTAGTTCCCTCAACATTTTATTAGTGTCTAAAATTTCCTCACGAAGGAAAGGAGGTTACATTATACATGGATCCTAAAACATTCCATTTTTGTGCAAAATTAGAGGAGAAATATAAAAAAATATAGTGTATACCTAGTAATGATATATTGTTCCAATCCTTCTCATATGCTGACCCTTCCACACTACCATCAACCTCAACTAAACCCACAACAAGTGAACAATCAAAAGTTGAAACCAAGGTTCGAGTACTTAACAAAGGTAATGGAAACTATCATTTCAATCAAGAATTTTGCATTGGAATGCTTCCATCAACACCTAAGGTTTACAGAGGACCTAAGGAGATCAAACATGTTCAAGTAGTGACAATGGTAGTCAAACCCACAATTTTTACCACGTGGGGAGATATGAAGGATGAGGAGATATTCAAAGAATACTTTTCAGCAATGATTTACAAAGAAGACCAAGAGGAACCAGAAGAACTACAACCCATTTTTAATTGATCCTAAAAGTAAAGGGTATATACTAGCTAAACAAATAGGATACATTAGAAAATGTGGCCTTAGGTGGGGTGATCCCACAATACTAGTTTACAATTTTTGGCCAAACTAGACATTGAATTAATTTTTTTTAACTAAATCTTCACTTTCAAGCACCTATAACTGCTAAACCATGATGAATTTGAAGATGATGCAAACTAGTGATTTCTAACATTTTTTCTGTAGATTCTAAATATATATATTTTAAAATTCTTGGAATCAAATTGCATTTATTTTTTCATCTCCTTCAAAAACTAGTTTTTAACAGTAAACACCATTTTTAAGGAGTGATGTTCACTGTAAACAACATAACTTTTTTTCTATGAAGGATAAAATTCTATTTTTTTTGAATTTAGCTTTGTAACTACGATATTTAGCATGTTCATTTGGTTTCATAGTGTTTTATTGAATATTTTTTCTTAATTAAGTTTTGAAATCAAACCAATTACAATTTAGACATAGGCGGACCATATACAACATAATTTTTTTTTGTATGTATCGAAATTCTTTTTTTCCTAGCTAGATCAAGGACAAAAATACCTAGCATGAATATATTTTTCAATTTTTTTTTTGATAATCTACTATTATTCCACATGTGCAGAACATAGAGCTTGATTTTCGGTAAAAAACCTATGTTTAATTAAACTAAAAAAAATACATAATGAAACCAAAATATATTAAAATTATATTTGAGTAATAGCTCATTTTGAGGACTACCATCATCTAGTTGGGTTTGTGAAGTTTCCTCCATTTTCATCCTCAACTTGAGCTCAGAAAGGAAAAATTCTACAAAAAAATGCTAGAGAGGGGGAAGGGCAAAAAAGGGGGGTTCAAGTGAACCCCCTTTCGAGTGAACCTCCCTTGACCCCTTCGAGTGAAGGGGGTTTGCTCAAACCCCCCTTGTTTTGCATTTTTCCCTTTGCTTTCCTTAATAAAGCATGTAAAAAATGGATGACATCACAAAGGGGTTAGCTCGAAGGGGGGATTTGAACTAACTCCTTTTTGGGTTCATGCGAACCCCCCCTTCGAGCAAACCCCTTAAAACCAATTTTTTTCTTTGGAGCTTTTTAACAATTTTCCTTCATTAATGGAATTGTAAACTAGTATTGTGGGTTTACTTGGTGACACAAACAAAGGGAGACATGAACCTATCATTGTGGAAAAAAAAGAGAGCATGGGATTAGGCTATGGTTCAAGAGACATGGTGACTCCAAACATTAGATGTACCTCTTTTAAGAAATGTACTCCTACTAGCATTAAGAAATTGGGTACTTACCATCTTATAGACAACAATTTACCCATCAAGAACTTATTTGAGAACTTTGACATAGGTATAGTCCCTACCCAACCTAGAAAAACTATTCCTAATGACTATTATTATTCTGAAACAAACTCTAATGAGTATGAATGGGATTCCCTTTTTGCTGCCACCCCTAGTGATAGTGACCTAGATACTCAATCAAAAAATGATGCCACCACTATGTTGACCATTTCAACAACCTCTATAAGCTTTACAGATAATGACAATCTACCCTTCTACTATCCATAATTAATAGATTGGTACCAACAACAACATACACCTATTTTGGATTAATTCTAGAATGATGAAGCAATCACAAAGTTTATCGGACTCTGAACCAATATACCAGCAGGAGATCATAAAGCAAGGTTTGTCATTGAACTTGAATAGGAAGCATATTTCAGAGGGGAGATTGTGTCCTCTAGTCACAAAATTGAAAAAGACAATGTAAAAATTAAAATGAGATTCCCTAGGAAAAACCACAATGTGGCTCTATCGGATCCTGAAAAGAAGAAACTAAAGGACGAATCTGAGGGTGAAAACCTCTTTGAGGCACTCGAAGATGGAGGATTCAATCTCCCTATTTATGAATATCAAGAGAAGTTGAAACTCCTAGTTGAAGAAGTAGAATCAATCAATGTTGGCATAGTAGAAGCACCTAAAATCACATACCATGTAGCATCATTTGATCTTGAAGAGAAAGTGAACTTCTTAGCGTTCATCAATGAAAGTAAGATAAAATTTGCATGGACATATGCAAACATGCCAAGATTGGATCCAACATTGGTTGTATGCTATTAGGCCATATTTCCTGGAGATAAACCCATCAAGCAAAAATTGTAGAAAATGCATCCTCAAATAACACTATTGGTAAAGGTAGAACTAAAGAAATTACTAGATGTGGGCTTCATCAAACCAATTGATTATCCTGAATAGATATCAAATCTAGTACTAGTATCAAAGCCCATTGGGGGAATAAGAATCTACACAACTTTTTGATACCTAAACAAAGCTTTCCCAAAAGATGACTTCCCTCTTCTAAGCATTGATATGACTGTGGATCTAATAGCAAGACATGAAATGCTATCCTTAATGGATGGTTTCTCTAGGTATAATTAGATAAAAATATCCCCTGATGATTAGCATAAAACAACATTCACTTGTTCCTAGGGTACCTTCTACTGGAATGTCATGCCATTTAGCCTAAAAAATGTAGAGGCAACCTATTAGTGAGCGATGACTACAATCTTCCATGATATGCTGCATACAACTATGGAAGACTATGTGGATGACATACTAGCGAAGTCAATAAAAAGGGAACACCACTTGGCCAATCTTGTAAAGGTGTTTGATAGACCTAAACAATATAACTTGAGACTCAACCCGAAAAAGTGTGTATTCAGAGTATCTAGAAAGCTACTAGAGCTCATAGTATCAAGAAGGGACATTGAAGTAGATCCTGCAAAGGTAAAATCCATACAAGAGATTCCTCCACCAAAGAAATTAAAGTAGCTAAGAATTTTACAAGGGAAATTACAATCTATCAGGTGATTAATCTTGCAATTGGCAGACAAGTGTCATTCGTTCACCCATCTATTACAAAGAGACATCATAAGAGTACCTACTCACTCCTCTAGTCTTGATGCCACCTATTCCAAACAACAAAATGATACTCTATGTGTCTACAACACAAGCAACATTAGGAGCTCTCCTCGCACAACTAGATGACAATAACAAAGAAAGAGCAATCTACTACATCAACCGAACATTGGTGGGCTATGAGTTGAACTACTCACCCATAGAAAGAGTGTGTCTCTATGTCATATTTGTGACATAGAAGCTAAGACACTATATATTAAATAGAAAAGTAAAGTTGATCTCAAAAGAAGATCCCCTAAAATACCCATTGGAAAAAGTAGCTCTAATAGGAAGAATTGCTAAATGGGTGATGATACTGAGTGAGTTTGACATAGAATATGTGGAAAGAAAAGCCATCAAAGGAAAAATCATAGAAAACCAACTAGCAGAAGCACCAATGGACAATCACCAGCCGCTCACAACAAAGTTCCTAGATGAAAGCATAGTACTAGTAGAATAGACAAGTTGTTGGACCTTGTACTTTGATGGGTCCCACACTCAACACAGCTCAGGAGCAGGTATCCTATTTCTCACACCACTGGGAGATAGTATATCCAAGGCTTATAGAATTTATTTCACATTTATGAAAAAAATCTCAAATTATGAAGCACTAATCATAGGACTCAAAATGGCCATTGAATGGAGGATAAAAGAACTATAGGTCTATAGAGACTCTCAACTAGTCATCAAGCAAGTAAAGGATGAGTATCAAACAAAGGATGAAAAAGTGATGCCATATAAAAGAATGGTGGATCGTTTCAAGAAATACTTCACCATCATCATCTTTGAAAAAATCCCATAGATTAAAAATAGGGTAGTTGATGCCATGGAAACAATAGGTTCACTTCTTGATATTCCACAAAACATTCCTAAGTATAAATTCCTGGTTCGATATCCCAAAATTAGAACTAGTGTGTGTTGTTATTGGTCCTGATTCATCATGTTTCCAATACACATTTGATTACATCTAGCATATTATCATACCACTTGACCTGACAACAACCCAAAAGAAGACCTTTTCCCATAGGACTTCCCAATTTATGGTCCTAGGAGATACCCTATATCGTCAAAGTTTAGATGGTATGTTACTTCGATGTCAATGTAGAAGAAGCACAAATTTCCTTACAAGAGGTACACAAGGGCGTTTGTGGGTCTCATTCTAGTGGAACTAACCTAGTACAAAATTTTTTGAGAACAAGGTACTATTGGCCCTCCATGGAACAATAGTGTATTCAGTATTCTCGAAAATGTCGTCAATGCTAGCAACACAATGACCTTGTTCAAGCACCAGTGCAAGAGTTAAGACCTATCACAACACCATGGAATTTTTCACAATGGGGATTATAATTGATAGGTAATATCTCTCCTACTTCATCAAATGGGCATAAGTTCATTATTACCATAACAAAATACCTTACCAAATCAATAGAAGTAATTCCATTGAATTACATCACTAGAAAAAGGTATCCAAGTTCATCTTGTTTGATTTGTAGATATGGAATTCCCCAAACCATCATAACGGACAATAGAAACCCATTCAAGAACCAAGATGTCCAGGAGCTTTGTTCCAAGTTCTTTATCCAACATAGAATCTCCATGCCCTATTACCCCCAAGAAAACGGTCAAGTTGAAGCATCTAACAAAACCATCCTGAAGATACTAAAAAAGACTATTAATGACACTAGTTGTGATTGGCATCTACAACTGAATTCAGCCCCATGGTCCTACCAAACCAATATTCGTACACTTATAGGAGCCACACCATTTTCCTTGGTCTATGGATCAAAAGTTGTCTTACCTATCGAAGTTGAAATCCCCTCACTCTAGATATCACTCAAAAAAATGGTCAACAATGAAGAGTATTGGGTATCCAGATTAAATGAGTTGGAACTCCTAGACGAAAGGCATATGAGCACATTAAATCATCTTCATGTTTATTATAATTAGCTCAAACAAAGCTACAATAAAAATATCAAGAACAAAAACTTTTAGATTGGTGACTTGGTACTCAAAGAGAATCATAAGGTACAGTTGAATCAAGATGGCAAAGGTAAGTTTGAACCCAACTAGTTAGGTTTGTTCATCATCACAACAAGTTATGGTTTTGGGGCTTATTAGTTGGATACTCCTGAAGGAGAACAATTAGCCAAACTATTGAATAGTAGCCATCTCAAGAATTTCTATACTTGAAACATGTCAAAATACCCTAGGAAAAAGGGTCCAAAAAAATAAAAAAGTTAAAAAAGAAAAAAAGTAAAATAGCAAGAAAAATAGTAAAGATAAATAAAATGTTCTTTAAGTGAAACCACTTTGTGGCACTTCTAGAATAGGTACCATAGTGAAAACCTAGAAAATAGGTGCTATGTTTGAATGTGACTTACATCATTATCTATCAGTGATATTTGAGGCATCCACCCATTCGTCCCATAATAAAACATGTGTCCAACCATGGCTTGATAATGATTGAGTATTGAACCTTGTTGCACCATCAACATTCACATCTCCTAATGAAGGTAATTGGACTCAAACTGGGGGAAACTTCTTGAAATTGGTTATTGATTAGATCCTTGTGTGTCTCATCATGATCAAAAACATCCAAACAAATTCAAAATAAAAAACAAGTCATAATATATCAAAATTCAAAAACATCCAAACAAAGCCAAAATAAAAAACAAGCCATAAAACATCAAAATCCCAAAACATGTTATGCTTTTGAGTCAATGGTTGAACTAAATGGTCTCTATGTATACAACATACGAAAGTATTATCATCCCCCAAGGAAATAGGTCAATACCCTTAGGTATCTATCATGCTTTCTTTCAACTTAGTCATTTTTTTTTTCAAAATTTAAAAACATTTCAAAAATAGAAAGATAAAAAACATGTTCTTATCAAACCAAGAAAACTATGAGCTTTTGTGTGTACAACATAAAGGCTTATCTTTTATGAGCCCCTAAGGCCCTAGGTTAGTCCCCTAAAAACAACAAAAACATCATAAAAAATTAGAAAAATAAAAAAATTACCTAACTCCATCATCACAATCCACAATAAAACTTTCATCTATAATAAACAAATCGTCATCCTAATCTTTTTGACAAAAAAAACAAACAAATAGAGAAAACATCAAAAGCTAGAACTTTCAAGCAAATAATCAAAAAGATTTGATTACAAACAAATGTTCAAACAATGACAAAAGTATTAACTACCTATCTTTTGACGAATTCACCAAAAACATCTTGAGATATGCCTTAATGGATATGTTCCTACGATAGACATGATCAACAATGAATAATAGCCTGAAACCTCAAAACAAATATGGCAAGTGATACTGCAACATTGTTTTATCTTTTTATAATCTTATTTTTCTTATTTATTTTATTGACTTGTTTCCAAGATCTCTTGAGGATGTCTATAAGGATTTAGAGAAGAAGGAATGGGGGCAATTGAGAGTCATTTTGGTTTGTTGTTTGTAAGATGTTTTGTGATATTACCAATGTGAATACTTGCTTTTTTGTTGTATGGAAGTTGTTTTGAGACAATTTGTGTAGCAGTTTCATGTTAGGAATTTCATACCTCTCTATGTAACTCAACCATATATTCTAACAGGGTTTTCGTATGTCTGGCATGAGCAAGAACATTCTCTGTATGTCTAGTCAAATTCTATGCAATAGATACAAATTCACCTTGGTTATCAATACCCTAGAGCATAGTGTCTATTTACTACATCAAAAAGGATTGTTTTAAAGATAGGAAGCTTCTATGAAAGCAAAAGAAACTCATCAATAATTAATAACATCAATCTCTATCCATCATAAAAAATTTCTTCTAACATCCATCCTATATTGCAATATCATTAGTACCACATTCAACTTGCATTCACAATATCATCAATACATATCATAAAGCAATAAAAACATCATGTGTTATGTATAGTCAACATCCATCATCTATCAACATTGATCATATACATAATAAAACATCGTATATCATATAGATAAATCGATCATCTGTCCATCCACATCATATGCATACATCAAAAAAGTACAAAAGCATATTTAAATCATATATCATCATCCATAATCATCACATAACACATAATGAAGCCAAATCGAAACATGTATATCTCATATATATCATCATCAAAAATGAAAATATCAGATACATCATCATATAAGTATGTGTGATATCATGATACAAAAAAATACATATATATGAGGCCTTAGCTTGGTTGATGAATGTATATACAAAATCATGTCTACAACATTAGTCTCAACAATAAGCAACATAAAGATCAAGAACAAATATAACTTATCCATGCTATTAGTCTCGAGGTGGAGACCTTGATTGATGCTCACTAGGATGGGGAGATGGTTGGGGAATAACTAGAGAACATCTAACTAATTGCTCACTAGAATTAGCTGCAACAGTGGCTATACTAGTCTCATAAAACTTGGGACGTCTTTGTGCCCTAGGAATGACAACCTAATATAGTGTCTGATAGTAGGTGGCCTCCCTCATATAATGATCTCGCTATGATATGAGAGCATCATGCTTTGACTGGAGGGTATCCCTCTTAGCTGTAATCACCTATACCTGTGCCTCATCCACAAGACAATGTCCAATCTCAATATCTTGCTACTACCTGAAGCCATCTCGCTCCTACCTCATAGTTTCCCTCTCTATCATTATAGTAACAACCTGAGCCTCTATGGCCTATTATCACACTACCTTTGTGTCTCTAACAGCTAACATCTGCGCTAACTACACTACTCCATCTCCAAGTGGTAGAGGACCCATAACTTGTCCTTGATCTTGATGTATAGGATCATCCTATCTGAACTCGTGAACTGAATCTGTGTAGTGTGGGGCTTGTCGAATCCTCACCATAGCTCCCAATAATCGACAAGTCATGAATTCTTGAGGCAATAATTTTTTATAGGATCAAAGTGCAAATGAGGAGAATTAAGCCCTAATTACGTATTTTAACCCCAAAAACTCTAATTTTTTACCTAGGAAACCCTCCTAGGTTGAAATTAGGAGCTCGCAAGAGCAATTGAACTATCAACGAGGGACCTATAAGCTTAATTTTTTGTCCTCTATGCATCTAAACTAAAATAGAACATTGTCGTGAGCTCAACCTACAAATTGATATTTTCGACCAACCTCTCAATGGGGTAGACCAACGTCCTACCATCATTCCCCTAACCACCAAGGCATAGTTGGGCATATAAATTTTTTTCAAATCTTGATCTTAACATCAAATTCTTTGAAACAAAGCAACCACTACTTTGTCTCAAAGAGGGGCAAAATGTAGACATGTAAAAATGAACTAACACATATCACACATCTTGAATGAAATTTTCTCATCATTGGCATCATTATCACCTAATATCACTGCATTTCATATCAATGGCATAAAGAAACCTAATTTCCTTTATTATTTGAATAATATTACATTATTTAATTAATTCATGTTTTCATTATTTTTGACTAATTAAATAATTTTTTTAATTTAATAAGGGCCTAATCTAACTTTATTCCTCTTGATTAATTAAATAACATCAATTATTTAATTATGTCGCTAATTTACCCTATTCCCCTAAGTCAATTAAATTATTAATACAGGTTAATAGTTTAATTAAATCACTTTCCCCTAAATTTGAATAATTGAATAAATTATTCAAATATCATTCCAAAAGGTCAAAACAAACAAATACAACTTTGTAAAATTCAAACATGAATTGCATGTTCAACTCCAAAAATATTAATTAATTAAATAAATTAATTAATTATCCTCACCCGCTTTCATGATTGAGCAAATTATGATCCCCTAATTGCTCAATTTGATTGGCTGACTAATCCATCTATTCTTCAATCCCACAAATTATTCAATCTATTTCTTCAATTCCACTAAACACTCAAATTCATTTCTTCAATCACACCGATTATGTAATCAAAATCCACTGATTATTCCCATCTAATTCCTCTCAACACTTTTTAACCATTGATTAGGATATCCTACTAAGTGATCTCGATTGTCCATTTCAAAACACAAAATCTATATAACAACCATATTTCTTCTCAAAAATGATCAGAGAATCAACATCTTTTTCACAACGAAGTAATGTTGAATTCATAATTGATCTCTTGAAAAAATTTACACACATCTTTGATCAACACACATGCATTTGAAACTTTTGCTATGCATAAATGGAGGCTTCACATTGATACAACAGTGATCCAACATCTTTACGAATATACTTCGACATGGGATGGGAACACTATGTTTTTATGAATTCATTTTATGTTCTTTCTTTTGATTGCATCATTTGAGTTTGTTCTTCATAGCTTCATTTCGTGAGCAATGGGCATGAATCGTGATCTTTTTTTTAAATTAGATTAGTTTCAATTCACCACATTTGATCTTATTTTCACACTCGATTTCCCCCTTACACAACTTGTAGTCATATATTGTATATATTTTATGGAAATAGAAAAATAATAATCCATGAATTAAAGTTATAAGTTATAAATACCCAAAAAATTTGAAAGAAAACTCATTTCTTAATATTTTATCAATAACTAAATTCTTGGGTCAATTTTATGAAAAAAATATATTCAAATAATTTTTTAGTTTTCTTAAGTACAAACATAAAATAGACTAAAAATAATACATTTGAATATTTTTCATCATTTCAAAATTCAAAACATATATATGTCACTTTTTAGTGATTCAAGTTAAAATTTAGATCATTTTTAGTTGTTTCCTTTATAAAAGTGTGACATAGCCTTGAAATTTCATACCATCTTGATTATTAGGAATAGAGTCAACTTTGTGAAATTAATTTTATTTAGATTAAGAAATAATGCATCAAGAGTGGAAGGATAGTGGTAGTAAGGGTGGCATGGGAAACAATGGATAAAGTATAAAGAGGATGAGTGATAAAATGTAAAGAGATAATAGGAGGAGCAAGATAGGCCAAATTGTAAGTCAAAGGAGTAACATCAACAATAGTGGATGTTCAAAAATGACACTATTATTGAGTGTATAGGCATGGAACTAGTAGGCATACAAGAAGGGATGAAACTGTTAAGATGGAAGGTAATTGGTATATTGTAGTTTTTGAAGTGGTGGAAATGACACTAGAGATAGGAACATAAGAAGTAGGGGTCATGTTAGAATTGGTGAGAGGGGATGTAGTCACCATGTGGGGATCAACTATGGGAATATAGGATGAAGGATCTATGGAAGAGGAAGGGTGGGTGGATAAGGGAGAAGGTGCACCATGTAAAGAGGTAGAGGGAACCATTAAAGTACTAATTCTATGAAATTTTTTAGCACCAAAGGGTGCATCACATAATGTATTATTGCTTGGCCTCAAAATTCCAAGAATAGTTATTTATCTAAGATCATGTTCTTGAACTCTCTATTGTGAACTAAGTTTTGAACTCCAATTTTGGTGAAGTGAAAGATGAGCTTGATGTTTTTGAGTCCCTAGAAAAGGATGGAATGAAAAAAAGGCTACCTAGATGGTCAAAAAGCTACAAACAACCAATACACATAAAGAATAAAACCCCAGAGATGTTGATTTTTCGTACAATTTTTTTCTAATTCTCTAGATCATCTAAAGATGCTAGAGAAGAGTGCATTGGGTTTCAAATAAATTTTTATGTAAAAAAACAAGCTAACTAAATTTCATAAATTGAAAACTAAAAGATCTATATATTTTAACACAAGAAGCATTGAGACCATGTTAGATTAAACAATAAACAAAAACTACCCAAAACCTAGTGTAAAAATAGATTGAATAAAACTATTCTAGGAATGACATAAAATAAGAATAAAAAAATAGAGTTAGTTTCCACAAGAGAAATACAAATACTCAAGAAAAAAATTGCACTATGAAAGCTCAAAAATAATTAATGAATAACAAGCTAAAAGTTTGGATACATGTATAGGAAAGAGAAGGTAAGACCAACCAATGAGAAAAGTATTTCTTACTACCCAAAAATAGGTGGGAGCTACTCTTATAAAAGATGTCATCTACCCTTATTATGAACCATTCACTAGAACTAATTAAGCTAAACTAAATGTGTAGGAAAATACATGATATACAACAAAGGAAAATAAAAAAACTAAACTAAAAAATAAACAATGGTATTTAGCTAGAAATATTATTTGGATGCTTTGTGATAAATGGCTAAAAATAATTCATTAATTTGCACAAAATTTAGTAATATTTAGATGCATTATTTTAAATCTATAAACTTATTATATGTCACTATGGGTCACTTCCATAACTATACAATCAATTTTGTAATTGTGGATCTAATCTATATGTGAAGATTTGATATATGTGTTGGTTATTTTTATTGAACCAAACTTAATCTTACAATTTACCTATGAACTTGCTAGAACTCAATTATTAGTAAAAGTAAGGATTGTCCAACACATTGGAGATTTGATATGTAACTTTTTCTCCCCTACACTTTGGGATTTGTGAAACCCGAGAGGGTAATCCCCAACAATGTTTTTATAAATACCAGTGTGTCTAGGTATTAAACATAGAGTAAACAAATGATTCTACTTAAATGTTTAACAAACACAATGCCCTAAAGGTTCAACTGACCTTTATGGTAGTGCTTAACTTAAACAAGAGAAAATGTAATTCCTTAAATTTCATACACACCCACAATAAGATTGATAATTAAATTTATTTAAAATTTGTGATCAAGTGTTAAATTGGTCACCACAATTGTAGCATAATTACTTTACTCAAACTAGTGCCATATTCTTGGAATGGAGTTAGACCCAATACCCACATAATTAGATAACAATTTTTAAACATGATAACCCCCAAAGCCTTGAAAATACTGCATTACAATATTCCCACTTGACATTTCCACCATTCACTTCTTACTAGAATCCTTATACGTGACTTATATTAAACCTATTCTTATCTTCAAGCATTTATATCCATTCATTGAACTAATAAGCAAGAATAAAAAAATACATCTATTGGAAACCAACAAAGACAAATAAGATAACCATTGATTATATCATTCATAGTTTGTATAATATGTACATAGGAGAGTGAACTGTAGAAAATTTATACCATTCCATTGTATATGTTATCACTATCATTATCAAATAACTATGTATATATCAAATGAATTCATCCTAAAACATATTACTAGAGAGTTCAATATTCTCTTTTCTCTTTATGTGTGGCTCCTTCCAAGAAAAAACTACCCATTGACCTCCCTTGTAATCAACCTTGAAATCCCTTTTATAGGACAAGGGAGCGACAAGCATTATGTTGAATTACACATTTCATTTCACTTTTATTTCAAAATGAATTTCACTAGAATGTGAAATATTCCCCAAACACTTACTAGCAACCATTTGTAGGATAGGGGAAAATACAAAGCAAAACCCCAAAAACTGTTAGTCAAAGAAGACCCACCAACCTTCCAAAATGTGTTGCTATCACAAAACCAAAAACATGTAAGTTCACACCAAACTAGGAAGTGTCACCATCAATACTGGAGGCATAAATAAGCAAATACCCATATCACAACAAACCAACCAAAAGGTAACCGGTTAGCACAAAGGACCAAAAATTGAGCACCAGCTTAGAGAGGAAACATGGTGCTACTTTGCCTTGTAAGCAATAAAGTATGCCCGCTTGGTGTCCTTATTGAAAGTGGAGTAGCCATTGCGACCTAATCCTCAAAATTAATCAAATTATTCATGGCCATGAGATACTAGCGATAGCTGAGATCAGTTTCAGCTCCACTAGATCAGAAGAATCATTTTAGACTTCAATGGGAGAATGACGATGTCCCATATAATCCTGATGATACTTATTCTTTCTCACAACTTCCCTCTCATGCCTATCAATCTTCTTATCATTACCCTTGACCAATTCCTCTGAGATAATTCAGCTTCTCAGATGATAAGCATGCTTGAGAACACCCCATGCAAACTTCTTATCAGCCCTTGTTTTCTTCTTTGGAATCATAGGGACTTCAGGCACATCTTGTTCATTCTAGGGAAGGTCACCTTGAGACTCAAGAGGGTTGAGTCTCCTGGACCTTTGGATTGGGCTGGCAGACACACTTACCTTACCCATTTCTTGACAAAGCAACTTATCAAATTTCCTCAAGACAAAGACACCACCCCTAATGTAAAAATAGCTAGCTCAAATTCTGCAATTACTAAGAACACTTTACACACTTACTCCTAGACTCTTAATTCTCACAAATAATAAATGGTGAGAATAAAAAGTAGGAAATCTTCATTAAATAGAGAAATTGGAGAGTGTCTACATTAATGTTCCAAGAAAGCTTGTGTGAGAGCACTGGCAATCAATTACTTTGATTCTGAACCTCAACCATTGATCATACTTTGAGATAAATCAACAGATAATCAATTAGGATGATTAATTATGACAAAATTAAATGCATGCACTTGATGCTTCTCCATAATTATAAAACTCAAGTGATTAGATACTCACTTAGGCTACACATTAATCACACACTTAGCATTTAACAAAACCTATCATGTCACATTTACCTGCTCGCCTGTGGGAATTATTTTACTTGCAATTCATTACAGTAAGATAGTAGGGAGCAACCATGATTTAACCTTAGAATATCATCCTGTACTCTACCTTACTTCAATTTCACCATCACACGTGTACCAGTACCTAACAAATTTGATGGTCACAATCAAAAGTATTTCCTAAATCTCATATGTGTGACCAAGAATTGGTTCTACTGTGGCATTGTTTTTATCTTAGAACAATCTTGACCAATATTTTAGTAGCACCTTATCTCTACTAGAGTCCATCGGAGCCCTTGAAATAGTCCATGTGGAATTTTCCTGCTTTCCCACCAAGAAACAAGAGATGCAAGTGTCCCCTTCATGGGATGGCGAGGAGTGGTTAGGATTGACCCACATCACTTGTCATCAACCATTGATCTCCATCCTTATAAAGCATACACCATCTCCAAAGCCTAGCGGGTCCCTCCATGAAGCAACACGTGTCACCTTGCCCACTAGCCCATGATATTTTATAAGTATTAAATAAAATTCGGTGGGGTGGTGGGGAATGGTGGATATTTGATCATGTCACCCAACAACCACTATATATTTCCTTTAGATGTCATTTTCCAATCACTAGAAGATATTGGGCCCACCACATAAGGCTACATGTGTGTATCACCCACTAGCCCATGTGATTAATTCTCCTTAAAGCACTAAATGGATGGGCACGTGGGGAATGGCCTAGATGAGGATGTGTGTCAAAACATCTGTTGTTGATCTTTCTCCAAGCTTCACCTATCGACCTTATGGAAGCACTGGTCCCACCACCTAACGTGACACATGGGAATTTCCCGCAAGCTCGTTTGGATATTTTAATAAACAATAAAATAGGGCGGGTGTGCGGGGAATGGTCAAGATTCTCCTGTGATGATCAAACGACCATCTTAAAACTAAAATCTTCACATGCCAAAAATGTTAGCTTTAAACGGGGGGCATTACTAGGTCGACATGAATTTGACCCTTAGGCATGAAAAAATAAAACGTAAGCCATTAAATATTAAATTCATGCCCAATCATATGACAATTTAAGTGCTTAAAAGGGGCATTTGGTGACCTGCAAACCTAAACCAAGGGGGCTAGTGAAAATAATGATTCAAATGGCATAAGTGGTTACTTAGACAACTGGAGACTGGGAGCATCAAGTCAATGTAGAAATAGAATGCCCAAGGGTGTTTAGACTCGAAGGTCAATTTTGAAGGGTTTTGGCAACACAAACCCTAAAAAAATGATGACGACCATAACCCTAAGCCTAAAAGAAAGGTCCAAGCCAAGTATTGCAAGTGCAAACATGGAACCAAAGAATTTTTTTTGAAGGGTTCCATCAGTGGCTCTTGTTTGGGACACATGCCTCTCACATGGATGGTGAGATACATGAATCTCAAGTGAAGCAAACCAAGCATAGAAAACAAAACTAGGACTTTCCTAGACTAGGCAAGAAGACCAGATCAAAACAACCAATATATGTATAGTTTTTACATAATTTACAAAAACCTAAACCAAGAGATCCAATCTCTATCATGTATGAAGCCTTTCTCTAAGGTGCAAGTTTTCAATATGCACCCTTCAATTTAACCAGGCTTCAACTTTACTTGGTGGCCCTAGGCCAATAAACTTTGGGCTAATACTTTCCTCTATCGAAAAACTTATTTTCCACTATCTATATCATGCCAAGGCTGAAAATATTCTCATGAATTTCCCATCCCCTAATCATGCCTCTTGTTGGCCTTCTCTAAGGTGCAAGTTTTCAATATGCACCCTTCAATTTAACCAGGCTTCAACTTTACTTGGTGGCCCTAGGCCAATAAACTTTGGGCTAATACTTTCCTCTATCGAAAACCTTATTTTCCACTATCTGTATCATGCCAAGGCTGAAAATATTCTCATGAATTTCCCATCCCCTAATCATGCCTCTTGTTGGCCTCCTCTAATGGTTCAATAACTAATCCCTTAAAGCTATAACTTAGAGATTAGATATCTGCACTAAGTAGTTATCTTGCTCATCATGAAGGTTCATTTCATTGTCAACCCAGGGATGTGAACTTGAAATGGGTCAGCACTGTATGTGCACTAGGACTCCACTGTAGTCATCCTTATCCTATAACTAGAAAGGAAATAGTATTGGAAATAAAATGATGAAAAGGAATTAACATAAGTATTGAGTATGAATCAACAACCAAACTGAGCATCAATCAATTGAATTGGAAATGGATGGCATAAATAGAAATCTCAACAAATAGATAGGAAACTACTCTATCTACCTTGGCTATAGGAATAGTCACAGAACAAAGTTCCAATGGCTGCAAGAACAAACAACTACTAAGACTTCAACTAACTACTAAACATAAAAGTAACTATTAAACTAAATGGATGAAATTCTCACCAAGTGGGCCCCCTTGAATGAGTCTTCCCTAAGCTAACTCAGATGCAACAAATCAAAGTATCATTTTACTTATTGAAAACATGATTACATCATATCAACAATAAGACTATATTACTTGAAACTAAAAATGCAAATACAATCTCAAAACGTCCAACCTTATGAAAAGGGGCATCTGAACATTATTTATAGAGGAAAAGCTTCTAACTAATTCCTAACTAACTTGGCAGTTGACTCCAATAGAATAGGAGGATGCCATTTATTGAAAGCATGAAAAAAGGGGGAGGAAGTTATGCATGTGCCATATTTAGTCAAAGAAAACTTGCCTCAATGAGGTTCTAGCATAGCAACACCTCCTAGATTCGCTCAACTAACAAACATGATCATTTAAATGTAAACTTCAACATGAGATGGCAGTTTCCCTCCATTGAATTCTTTAATGACCATCTTTTTGACTTCTTTAGCAACTAGCCAATTGGCATGAACTCCTTCCACGTCAAAATATTCATTTATATCTGCATTTTGATGTAAACTTGCATAATAACATTAGCATGCAAAAAAAATTTGTGTATCCATAATCACCTTAGAATAAAATTCATAATCACATGTAAGATTAACATAAATATATCACATAATAGGTTAATATTATAAAAATTCACAAGGATAAGTTCATGCCCAAGGTTCATAATTTTAGGGAAATAGCATAGAGAGTGTCAATAACTAGGTGCTAAAGTATATGGTAAACCCTATCAAAATTGAGCCATTATTTAGAATCATCATCTCCCCCCAACCTAATGATCTACTGGTCCTCCAACAGAGGGAACTCTATTCCTTTTCCTTATCAAAGCTCTAAAGTCACCAATTTTTTTATGTCCTTGATCAGTATCTACCACATCTGAATTTGGATCCCAATAGAACCCCTGCTTGTTTTCCAATCTACCCCACCTTGGCCTCTCTATATCTATATCATACTGATAGTTTCTGTAATTTGGTATTGGCCACAACAAAATAGGTGGCTGAAATATCAATGGAAGCCAATAGTGTTGCTTTATCCTCCCAAGATGCATGTACCTAATGCTTCTTTTGCAAGATGCATAGTAATTCTGTAGGGAATGGGGTTCAACTTGTTTCAACTAATCAGGAAGATCATTCCATCTCTGTGATATATAACCCAACACTATTTTTCCTAGAGTGGCAGTTATCTGCTCATATTCCTAGTATGCTTCCTCCCAAATAGGCATGATCTTGTTTTTGTACTCTAGATTATAAAGAATTTTGTACCAAGTGTATTAAATGTTTGAAGGGTTAGTAGATTCAACTCTTAGAGATAAGGGAATACATATTTCTCTTTCTCTATATATTTTAAATTACTACCCCCTAGCTAATTTCATTTTGAATCCATTCCATGAATTCCCTCAAATGAATATCCCCAATGTATAACAATGGATTCTAGTCATGGTCATTAGGAACAACATAATTATGCAAGTACGATTCCCACAAAAAAAAATAACTTCAAGAGGAGATTATTGATAGGCTTGGAAAAATTCTTGTGGTGTTTCAATGGAAGGGATTAAACCAGAGATGACCCTTGATAGCTTGAAATAAAGATGACGCTCCTTTAAATGTAGTGCATATACCCTTGGGGGAGTTCTACATGCCATTGTTTGAGGTACTAGAGCCACCACATTATCTACCCTATCCTTTAATGTAGTAATCTCTGCATTCTTCTCCTCAATTTCTATATTTTTCTTATTAACTTCTTCCTATAGCTTGAGTCTTTCTTTATTCCATTCTTCATCTTTCTTCTTCATTTCATTCCATAAGTCCAAGGCTACTGATGCCCATGAAAAGGTAGGAGGTTTATGTTTTCCTACTAGGATATTTCCTTGCATCGGATCATGATGTTCAAATTGTTCTAGTTGTAGTGGTTCTTATTGTTCATCTCACTTTGATTGCAGTGGTTCTTGATTTTCAACCTGCTTTGCAATAGCAACAAGTTCTGCTAATGCTATGTTTGCTTGTTCCTCGGAATATTCTTCCACTTCTATATTTACCTGCCCCTTAGGAGTTTCTGTCTCCTTCCTAGGTGTCCTTTTGAGTCTAGGGATCCTTTTTGGAGGCATATCAATAGTTGGCTCAACTATTTTTAATTTCTTTGGAGGTATTTTATGTTTCCCAGAGGCTGCAAGATGACCAATGTCATCAACTTTCCATTTCCTAAGGTTAGGTTTTACATTTTCATGTTTTTTCTTCTTAGCCTTCCCTTTTCTAATTTTTTCCTCTCTCATTTGTGCTTCCTCCTTTTGAATGGCAGCCCTAGTACATAATGGAGTTTTAGGGAGAACATTGACATTAGGGTTTGAGGATGAACTTTCTTCATCCAAATATTCTAATGTAGAGGAGCCAATTTCTACCACTGATTCTACTACAAGAGGGTTTGCGCTAAGGTTTGTGCTAGAAGTTGAAGCTCTAGGAGTGATTTTAGTAACCCTCTCACCCCTACTAGCCCTACGAGCTTGGGGTTGACCTCTAGGGCCCACATTTTCTAATCCAAACTAATCAATGGTAAAAAATTCTTCCCATGACATACCCGACACTTATTGCAAATATTTTTCTACTAACAGTTTAATCAAACAATGATGGGAAACAAAGTTTTCCCTACCTTTCTGCATTTCAGCTGCCATGATTGCAAGAAGGTTGTACAACACATTTGGCACGTTCATCCTCCTGCCATGTCTCATGTGGTTCAAAAGCTTGAAATGTATAGACTGAAGGCATGATTGGCGACCCTCATAAGTAATATATTTGATAATGTAGAAACCAACTTATTTCCATTTTCCTGGCAAAGAAGTTCTCCTTGTTCCTTGTTTATCTACCACAAGTGGAGAATCACTAGGATCAATGAATTTTTCCCTAGCTGACCTAGCATCCTTGGAAATAGGGTAGGGTTCTCCTTTAGTAGGCAAGCCTATTACTTTAGCAATCCTCTCTTCAATGACTATAACTTCTATCCCTTTCACCATTTCCTTACCACCAGAGAGTGTTTGTGTAAATTCCAAAGCAATGTTCTCATTGAAACTATCTAGTTTGAGAAAGTAGTCTAACCATCTACAATTTCTGAATTTGGCCAGAGAGAGTGCATCCTACAATATCACTTGATGAACTGCAGGTTCATTTCTGATCAGCTAGCCTCCCATTGCTTCTACTCACAATCTGACAAACACCTTTGCAAAATATTCTTTCCTACAATCCTCCTAAAAACCCAATTTCTTTTTTCTTCTTGCAACTCTTCTCCAGTGCTAACGCCAATGTCATATGAATCTTCAATTTACTTTCTTGGTGACATTATGAATATGACTAAGGAAACAAGGAAGACATAAAGGATGGACATCAACAAAGAAAATGGCAGTGGAAAGTGTCATATCATACATGCAAGATGTCATTTTGACTATATCATTTCAAATTTTCTGTCATGCTAGCACATGAATGACATGTATGACACATGGACACGTGGGTTCACACCCCCCAACCTAAATAAAAGCATGTGTCTGCATAGGATAGGATGTAATTATTATGTGACATGGCAGAGTACAAATATGTGCTATGTGAAATATCAATATTAATGTACAATAATTAAACAAATTCATTTAAGATAATTAAGATACATCAAGTTGTTATGCATGTACTTGAAAATTTGGAGTGTCATTTGCAAATAATGTGGAAGGAAGTATAGGTTACTTTAAAAGTACATTTGAGCTTATTAAATGAAGTGATGATGGAGTGAAGTTATGGTAGAGTTATGGAAGAGGGAGAAAGGATGGAGATGGATGGGTAGATAGATTTATTGATGGAGAATTTGATTCCCACAAAAAGTGGAAATCTTTATTATGATTACATGCATACCTTGACTAATTAAAAGGATGGACACTAGGTTCACTTCCTTTGGCTACAAGAACTTCAGAGGTCTGGTGTTTAATAAATTGTTGCATGAATTCTTGTTTGGAAGCCAGTTTATGGTATAACTTGAGACGGTGACTGTTGACCAGGAGATTGAATTTGACATAATCAATGGTTGTGAGTTGAAAAACACCATTGGAGAAGACCTCTACAACTTCATATGGTCCCAACCACCTGGTTTTCTGTTTTCCTACATTGTCTTTATACCTAGAATCATAAAGAAGTGTCGAGTCACCTAGCTAGAACTTTTCCTTGATGTATTTGTCATGTTATCTAACTCTTTGGTTTTTCACCATCTTAGTATGATGGAGAGATGATTTCCTCATCTCATCTAAGGAATTTAATTGCATCACCCTATCCTTTTGTGCCTCAGATATGTCTATCCCAAGGTCTAGTGTTGTCCTAAGAGTTTTGTGTTCAAACTCTATAAGCATCATGGTTATTTTTCCATACAATAATTCAAAAGGAGTAAAACTAGTGGTTGTTTTCCAAGTGGTTCTATAAGCCCAAACAACTTTTGGCAATCCATTTTCCCAATATTTTATGTGAATTGCTATTGTTTTGGTCAAAATAGTCTCTATTTCTCTATTTGTTACCTCAAACTGGCCATTGGCTTAAGAGTGATAGGGTGTAGATTTCCTATGCCTTACATTATATTCATTGACCAATGTTGCCACAAGAGTTGATGTAAACTAAGCCCCTTGATCTGTGACTATCTCTATAGGAACTCCATAGCATATGAAGATTTCTTCATAGAGGAATTCTACAACTTTATTGTCTCTAGCATGTTTCTTGGCTTTGACTTCAACCCACTTGGTCACATAGTCAGTGCAAACCAAGATGTAAGATTTTCCATTTGATGGTGGATCGATTGGACCTACAAAATCAAGTCCCCATTTATCAAATGGTGTGATAACTACTTGAGGGTATAGAGGCATCTCATCTGATTTAGCTGGTTGGTCCATCATTTGACATCTATCAACACACTTCCTAGTGTACTTTCTTGCATCCTTATGAAGTGTGGACTAGTAATATCTTGTATTGAGAATCTTCATGGTTGTTCTCTTAGCTGAAAATTTCCCTCCATAGGGGTCATTATGACATGCATGTAGTATATCATAGGTTTCATCCTCTCTTACACATCTTCTCATCACATGATCTAGTCTAGTATAGAATAAAAATCCTACAATCCATGAGAATGGAAAAAATTTCTCAATAAGAACCCTTCTCTCTTTTGGAGAGAAATGAGGGGGGACTCTCCCTATAACTAGATAATTGGCTATATCTTCATACCAAGGTGTGTGCACACTAATGGAGAAAAAATTTTCATTAGGGAAAGAGTCATCAATGACTTGAGTGTCCTTTGATGTAGTAAGTTTGGAGAGAAAAACTACCACAACATTTTCCTTACTCAATTTTTCTACAATGGTGATATCAAATTCTTGTATTAACAACCACCTTGCCAACCTTCCTAAAATCAAGGGCTTGTTCATAAGGTATCTTATGGATGCATGGTCTGTATGGAAAAAGATTTGATATCCTATGATATAATGCTTGAACTTGTTGAGAGCATAAATGACTACCCACATCTCCTTCTCTATCACTATGTAGTTAAACTCAACTCCTTGTAGGTTCTTTTCAACAAAATAGATTGTATTCTCAATTGATCCCTCCTTTTGTCCCAAGACAACCTCTATAGCATAATCAGATGCATCTATGTGAATATGGAAAGGGAGTTCCCAATTAGGAACCTTGAGCATAGGAGCATGGGTTAAGGTTGCCTTTAAATCAAAGAATTCTTTATCACAATCCTTTGTCCACTGGAACTCAACATCTTTAGTTAGAAGATCATAAAGTGGTGCTGCCATCTTACTGAAATCTTTTATGAAGTGCCTATAGTATCCTGCATGTCCTAGGAAGCTTCTAACATCTTTTTTCTTGACAAGAGTAGGAAGATTGGTAATTTCCTCAATCTTGGCTAGGTCTACTTGAATTCCTAAATGAGAGATATAATGTCCAAGGACTACTTCTTGCATCATCATAAAGCATTTATCACTATTCAAGGACAAATTATGGTCCTCACATCTCTACAAAACTTTTCTTAGGTTTTCTAATGCTTCTAAATATTTAGCACCATAATTAGTAAAATCATCCATGTAGATCTCCATACAATCATGTGAAATATCTGAGAATATACTAATAACTATTCTTTGAAAGGTTATAGGTGCATTAGATAAATTGAATGGGAGTACTAAACAGTCATAAGTCCCCCAAGGATAGGTAAAATTTGTCTTTTCCTGGTCTTCAAGTGCAATCTATATCTGATTATAACCACTAAATCCATTTAGGAAAGAAAAATACTACTTTCTTGCAAGTGAATCCAATATTTGGTCTATAAAAAGAAGGGGAAAATGATCCTTTTTTGTGGTAGAGTTTAGTTCCTTATCGTCAACACAAACTCTCCATTTACCTCCCTTTTTAGGCACAATTACCAAAGGGGACACCCATTGGTTGTCTAGGATAGGGTAGATAAATCCTGCATCCAATAAATTTTGTAGTTTCATTGATAGTTTTCGTCAATGTAGGGTTGATTCTCCTTTGTGGTTGCCTTACTGGTGTGGAATCATCTCTAATGTAGATCCTATGAGTATAGAGTTTTGGATCTAATCCTTTCATGTCATTGCAATCCCATGCAAGTGTGTTATGATGTATCTTCAATAGATTTTTCAATGACAACTGCTGCTCTTGACTCAGCTTGCTGTTAATATTCAAATGTTTCCCCTCTGAAACTTGTACTCTTGTGGCCAACTCAATCATGGTTGTTTCACTGATTCTTTGCATTTTTAGTTCATGTGGTAATAATGTATGAAGCATATCTATTGCTGAAAGAAATCCAAGTGTAGGAGGAGCAGACATAAATGTTTGCAATGGACATGTAGAAGTAGATTCATGAGTGGATGATTTTTCATGCACTTCACAATGGTTCTGAATTATATGGGATAATAATTCATCTTCTTCCCGAATTTGCATAAAAGGAAATTTTCCTATCATCATGAGTTGTGCCATTGAATAGACTTCCTCGGCCTCTTCTCCAACATGTGGCCATATAGGGATATCCATATAATGGGATGGTTGAGTAGGAATATATAAGAGAAAAAATTTAGTGCTTCTCCCATTAGAAATACTCATGTCCCCTGACTGATATCCAATGTAAGAATCTGATGTAGCTAACCATGACCTACCCAGGATAATGGGATACCCTTGCAATGTAGCTTTAGGCGAAAGGATCATAAAATATATTGGGTACTCCTAAGAGTCTAGAGTAACAAGAAGGTCTTCTACTATACCATCTAGTTTGACAGTGGAATTGTCAGCAAGCTATAGGATAGTAGGAGTAGGTCTCATATTTACAATATTTATTTGTTGTAGGATATCCTTAGTCATCACATTGATTGCTTCTCCTAAGTCTATTAGAGCATTATTTACTTGGATTCCATTGATGATCACTCCAACTACAATACTACTTGGGTCAGTATATTTAGGAACAATGACTTTCCCAAGAATGATATCTCCCACCACATGAAAGGTAGTGTGGTCCTTCTTTTTCCTCGTATTTTTAATACATGCTTCCTTGATTGCTTTACTATATATGGGGACATCTTTTATGGCCTGGAACAAGGGTATCTTGACACATATGTGTTTCAACTGATAGAAAACATCAAAGGTTGTTTCTTCCTTCTCTTCCTTTTGTTTAACAACTTCTAACCTTTGAGGAAATGGTGGGTCTTGATTAAACTATTCAACTGGTTTTGGATTCTTGGGCACACTTGACTAAGCAGGAATATTAGATAGATTCTGATGCTCCTCTTCTTCCACAGGAAGCTTGGTTATGATAGGAGTGGAAGGAGATGACAAAGTAGTTCTTGAATGTAGATGAATATCACTCACACTCACAACATATGCAGTAAATTGATTAGGATTTGTAGAGTAGACAGGTTGTTGTTGTGGTTTGTTATTTGGGTTAGGTGTGGGTTGAGCTAGTAACTAAGTAGGTCTAGGTGTGCTAGAGTTTGAGCTAGTAGGAGGAGGCATTATGGCAGACTAATGAGGCTATGGAGGAAACTGCATGTAACTAGTTGTCTAGTTTGGCCATTGGTATCCTCCCCTCCATTGGGATGTCTGCTACCAATTTCCTAGAGGTTGGTGCCAATTCCTATAGAATTGATGCCATTGAGGTGGAGAGTTTTGGAAATTGGGCCAAGTATTTGGAGGGTTTTTCCAAGGCTGAAGTGGATAGCCTCCATAGTTGGATGGGTATTAGGGTTGGAATTGATTACCATATGCATAAGAATTGAAATAAGTTCCACTAAAAGATAATGGATCTGCTGGCATACCTTGTCTTGGAGCCCATGGTCTCCTTTGTGCAATGTACAAAACTTGATCATTATCAACCTGAACTAGCCTGAATTTTGGTGGAATTTTCTTGTTGTCAATGTTGGCTACCATTCTTCATCTACAATCCTTCTTCTTTTTCCTACAATGAGGAAAATATTCTACCAACATTGCTTATGCCTCCTCTTGTTTCTTCTTTGCTTGAAAAGTGTCTTGCTGAGTAGCCATATTGTTTATTATGTCCTACTTGAAATCTACCAGAAAATGAGTAATTTCCATCCTTGAAACTCCATTAGTGGAGGATTTACCCATATAATATTGGTAACCTCTTCCTTTCTTTAAAGTTTCCCTGGAGTAGTTTCGAGATATCTTCTTAATATCATCCTAGGGAACTTGGGTGATATCTCCTCCTCCTATCAGGTCCAAAGCATCAATGTAAGTTTCACTGATCCCCCTAAGGAAGAACAACTTTTGAGACTCTTCATTGAGTGTATTATGTGGTGATTTCTATAGGGAAAACAAGAGCCTTAAAATGTAGTCTTCCAAACTTTCATCTTCCTTCTGCTGCATCCTAAAGATATCATGTCCTCTCATATCACTACCCCTACAATATTCTTTATACTTCTCAAGAAACTTTTTTTTCATATCATACCAAGTCTCTATAGTATTCCTACCTAATCTCATAAACCATCTTAATGCAACATCTTTCAAGGTGGTAGGAAACAATTTAAGCCTATGGGCATTAGTAGTATAGTCATAGCTTCTACAAAGGATATCAAACTCAAACAAGAAAGTGTCAGGGTCTTTTGTTACAAGCCCATTGAAATTAGGAAGAACTGAAGTAGGGATGTTTTTGAGGTTATCAACTTCATTTTGGTGGGTGATAGGAAATGGAAAAGATGGTTAGCTAGGTCTATTTGGAATTTGACCAGCCATATTTGTTTAATGGAGTGCCAAAGAAAATGGATTCTCAATCAATTTTTGGGTAGCTTTCTCTTTAGATGAAGTTTCAGAACTGGTCAAATTGGGGAATGCATCAACAAAATGATTTTCCTTTTCTTCTTCTTCATCTCTTGGAAAATTTTGAAACTCAACTAGCTAGTTATTAGGATTAGGGTCATTAGGAAGGAATCTCCTATGAGAATCTCTTCTTCTGCCTCTATGCATGTGGTATTAACTTAGTATCAACTAGCTCACACAAAGAATTGGTGAAATAATACAAGATCATTACATTTCTCAAATGAAGGGTATGCTAAGAACAAACTTCAAAGATACTGAAACAAGAAAGAAACTAAAAATGACTCCAAAGAAATTCCTAGTTTGACAAGATCCCTAGAAATGGCGCCAAAAATGTTGGCCTCCTCTAATGGTTCAATAACTAAGCCCTTAAAGCTATAACTTAGAGATTATATATTTGCACTAAGTAGTTATCTTGCTCATCATGAAGGTTCATTTCATTGTCAACCCAAGGACATGAACTTGAAATGGGTCAACACTGTATGTGCACTAGGACTCCAATATAAGTCATCCTTATCCTATAACTAGAAAGGAAATAGTATTGAAAATAAAAAGTTGAAAATGAATTAACATAAGTACTGAGCATGAATCAACAACCAAACTAAGCATCAATCAACTAAACTAGAAATGGATGGAAAAAATAGAAATCTCAACAAATAGATAGGAAACTACTTTGTTTTCCTTGGTTGCAGGAACAATCACAGAATAGAGTTCCCATGGCTATAGGAACAAACAATTTCTAAGATTGCAACTAATTACTAAATAAAAAAGTAACTATTAAACTAAATGGATGGAATTATCACCAAGTGGGCCCCCTTGAATGAGTCTTCCCTAAGCTAACTCAGATGAAGCAAATCAAAGTATCATTTTATTTATCAAAAAAATGATTACATCATATCAACAATAAGACTATATTACTTGAAACTAAAAATGTAAATACAATCTCAAAACATCCAACCTTGTGAAAAGGGGCATCTAACCATTATTTATAGGGGAAAAGCTTCTAATTAATTTCTAACTAACTATGTAGTCGACTCCAACAAAATAGGAGGACACCATTTATTGAAAGCATGGAAAAAGGGGGAGGAAGTTATGTATGCACCAGATTTATTCAAAGTAGACTTGCCTCAATGAGGATCTAGCACAACAACACCTCCTAGATTCACTCAACTAACATACATTATCATTTAAAGGTAAGTTACAACTTCCACACAAGCTGGGAGCTTCCCTCAATTGACTTCTTTAATGACCATCTTTTTGACTTCTTTAGCAACCATCCAACTAGAATGAACTCCTTCCACCTCACATTCTTCATTTATATCTGCATCTTGATGTAAACTTGCATAATAACATTAGTGTGCACAAAAAAATTGTGTATCCATAATCACCTTAGAATAAATTTCATTCAATCACATGTAATATTAACATAAATATATCACATAGCAAGTTAATGTTATCAAAAGTCACAAGGATAAGTTGATGCCAAAGGTTCATAATTTTAGGGAAATAACAAAGAGAGTGTCAATAACTAGGTGCTAAAGTATATGGTAACAACAAGAAATATATGATAAACCCTATCAAAATACAGCCATTATTTGGACTCATCACCTCTATTACTAGACCTAGCCATATTACTCTTATTCATGTCCGATTGTAAATTATGATCAATCATTAAGTTCTGAAACACATGATTAATGGAGTATTTTATCTAACTTAGCTTGCTACTATACTACACCAAATGTCCATCTAATTGGACAGGGAAAGTGAAGCATTCATAATCTTCTTGATCACTATCATTATAAGGGAAAATATCATATTCATTTTGTGTGATGAACAAGAAACATTCATACACAAGCTTCTATTCAAGTTGGTGTTCACATTCATCAGAGAAACATAAAATAGTCATGCTGCCAAATGCTCCATTTCCCTAAGAAATTATTTCACAAGACTCCTTAGTACTTTTGTTTTCATTTAAATCAAGGTCATTTCCATAAAGAGCATTATCCATACTATCCTAGGCATCAAAATATATCTCTATTTCAAGTTCATAATTTAATTCTCCCTTCCCATTATTGTTCAACTTGAAAAAAAATGTTTCAAAGGATGGATCTACTACTTCAGATTTGATATGATCAGTAGTAAGGTATTCAAATACACCATTAAGTGATAGGTTTGCTGACTCATATGTGTAGGACTAATTGGAACTTGAACATTGCTTACGTTCAACCAAGTAGATTTTTTCATTTCCTTCCTCTATAGGACTTTGGCTAAAAAAAATCATGTCCATTTCTACCATAAAATATATACATCCCATCTCTTCTTCATATAATCATTTAGAAATAGGACCCTACTAACTAGCATTATTGATCCCATCACTAAATTCAGGCTCTAGACTCTGATTATAGGCATTCTTGTCTTCAAATTCATCACCAATCATATCATCAAGATGTTCCAATCTTGAAATAGTTGAATTGCATTGCAAGAACCCATCACATTGAATCTATTTATCTACTAGTGAGGGAAAAATTTCATGAGTATTGACACAATCATATTCCTCATGAGAATAATCCAAATTTTTATCTTCACTACCCTGATTATCAACCTTCAAAGGTATGTCAACAATATTTGCAAGTATGACAATATCATCATCCATACTATTATGCAAAAATTCATTCTCAGAAACATCCCTACCCACTTCTCGAGTGAACCCTTGATATTTGTCAATAAATTGAGCAACCTTGTTACTTTGAGACCTCATTTTTTGTTCATATTCATATTTAGCCTCCTCAACAATTTTGATCCAATGAATTATCTGATCAAAATCCCGAGGTTTTAATTCCTTGGGCAAGGCTCTGAGCCTTGGCTCATAAATGTCATAGAATATGTTAATGCATATGGAATCTTTAGGTTGTAACCTTTTAGGAATTTACAACAAGGAATCAAAAATCCTTGCTAACAAATCATATGGTGATTTATCCTTATGTTTCTTCATGCTAGACAACCCTTGAATTAACAACTCCTGATCATCATTACTTAAACATTGTTGAAGTCTATTCAGAATTTTTTCATGATCAATATGTTGTGAGAATGGAAAAAAATGAGACATCAAAAATATCATTACATTGATCATCCTTTTCATCCTCATTTATTTCATCTTCATGATGTGCATCTCAAAAACAAACACTTGTAGCCATATATCCTTCATCATTGAGTATTTCATAGTGTTTTCAATATCCATAGGAATGTGATATTCTTGTTGTAATGTTTTAGGTTCCTTATCTCTTATCAAATAACTCATCTTATTGTAAAAAGCACCAAGATACATGATCAAACACTCTGCATCATTAGGTCTTAAGTATTTGGGAATATCTTTTACTGCTTTCATGAATCTAAGGTTAAAGGAAGGAACCAACTCTTCTTCATCCTTTTGGATTTCCATAAACCTCTTTCTTATCACACTTGGACTAATCCTCTCACCAAATTTCTCCACAAACACTATCATAAAATCATTCCATGAAGCTACAATACACACTGGTAAATATGAGAACCAATCTATAGTATTTTCTTTTAAAGACTGAGCTAAAAGCTTCATGACAACATCCTCAGAGTTTATTTCAAAATCACCCATCAAATCTATGAATACATTTAGGTGTTTAGAAGCTAACTCAAAAATTTTCCCTGTAAATTTTGGTAAATACATTTTCTAATATCATCAAGAATCTTGTTAGGAAAACCTTGAATACCATGAAAACTTAATGACTTACACCTCTCAATAGAGAAATTATTTTGAGGGCATGATAGGAGTTGCATACCCAACATGCTTTTACTTGATTTTCCACAAGGAAATATAGGGGAATGATACATTTATCTTGTATCTTTATTCAATCTTCAAATATCAACTTCATAGTTGATGATAGACTGCCTCATCATGATTATAAAAATTCACAACTCAAATATACTCATGAATGCTTTAAAGCTTTCAAAAAGGTAAATCTCAAAGATAAGCATACTTCTTCCACCAAATTTAGATACTATAAATTTCACCTTAGAAGTATGCAAAACAATCGCCACCATTCCCTTCCCTAATGCTTAATTCACTTAGTAGGGACCAAAGTATTTCTTCCACGTCTCTAAAAATGGCTTTCATACAAATTTATTTCTTCTTGTAAACCAAAATAGGGAAAAATACCTAGATATATTTGTAGATATTCAAAATTATGCTTTGTTAGGTTCTTTGCATAGAGTCACCACCTCCTTTGTAGAGGATTGAACTTTAACAATATGAAGTTTCTTTCACCATTGATTTCACTTTAATCTCCCTTTTTCTCAAACAATTTTCACTGGCATAGAGTTCTTAGAAGTCACCACCCACTTTTAGTGAGAACTTTTAGTTTAGAACCTTAATGACTCTATCAAGGTAAAATGATCTCCTATAAGGGTTTTACACAATTAAATCCCCAATAGAGTTTCCATTTTTGTTGGTTATTTTTTATGAACCAAACTTAATCTTACAATTTACCTATGAACTTGCATTAACTCAATTATTAGTAAAAGTAAGGATTGACCAACACATGGGAGATTTGATATGTAACCTTTTCTCCCCTGCACTTTGGGCTCTGTGAAACCTGGGAGGGTAATCCCCAACAATGTGTTTATAAATACCAGTGTGTTTAGGTATTAAACACAAAGTAAATAGATGATTCTCCCTAAATGTTTAATAGACACAATGCCCTAAAGGTTAGGCTAACCTTCATGGCGGTGCCTAACTCAAACAAGAGAAAATGTAATTCCTTAAATTTCATACACACCCACAATAAGATTGATAATTAAATTGATTTAAAAATTTGTGATCAGCTATTAAATTGGTCACTACAATTGCAACATAATTACTTTATTCAAACCAATGCCATATTCCTGGATCAGAGTCAAACCCAATACCCACATAATTAGTTAACAATTTTTAAACATGATAAACCCCAAAGCCTTGAAAATATTGCATTATAATATTCCCACTTGACATTTCCACCATTCACTTCTTGCAAGCATCCTCATGCATGACTTATATCAAACCTACTATTATATTCAAGCATTTATATTCATTCATTGAACTTATAAGCAATAATAGAATAATACATCTATTGGAAACCAATAGAGACAAATAAGATAACCATTGATTATATCATTCATAGTTTGTATAATTTGTACATAGGAGAGCGAACTGTAGAAACTTTATACCATTTCATTGTATATGTTTATCACTATCATTATCAAAGAACCATGTATATATCGAATGACTTCATCCTAAAACATATTACCAGAGAGTTCAGTATTCTCTTTTATCTTTTTGTGTGGCTCCTTCCAAGAAAAATCTATCCACTAACCTCCCTTGTAATCTACCTTGAAATCCCTTTTATAGGACAAGGGAGTGACAAGAATTAGGCTGAATTACACATTTCATTTCACTTTCATTTCAAAATGAATTTCACCAGAATGTGAAATATTCCGTAAACATTTACAAGAAATAATTTGTAGAACAGGGGGAAATAAAAATAAAAACCTCAAAAACCATTAGTCAAAGAAGACCCACTAGCCTTCCAAAAGTCGTCACTCTCACAACACCAAAAACATGTAAGTTCACATTGGACCAAGAAGTTTCACCATCAATACCGAAGGCATAAATAAACAAAGACCCATATCACAACAAACCAACCAAAAGGAAACCAGTCAGTACAAAGGACCAAAAATTGAGCACTGGTTAGCTTAGAAAGGAAATGAGGTGCTACTTTTCCTTGTCAACAGTAAAGTAAGTACGCCTGATTGGTGTCCTTATTGAAAGTGGAGTAGCCATTACCACCTCATCCTCAAAATCAATCAAATCAGTCATGGCCATGAGATACTAGTGGTAGTCAAAATCGGTTTTAGCTCCACTATCAAAAGAATCATTTGAGACTTCAATGGGAGAATGATAAGATCCCATATAATCCTGGTGATACTTATTCTTTTTTGCAACTTCCCTCCCAGGCCTATCAATCTTCTTCTCCTTACCCTTGACCAATTCTTCTGAGATAATTTGACTTCTTAGATGATAAGCACGCTTGAGAACACCCCGTGCAGACTTCTTATCAATCCTTGTTTAATTCTTTGGAGTCATAGGGACTTTAGGCACATCTTGTTCATTCTAGGGAAGGTCACCCTAAGACTCAAGAGGGTTGAGTCTCCTAGACCTTTGGCCTTGGCTAATAGACACACTTACCTTACCTATTTCTTGATAGAGCATCTTATCAAATTTCCTCAAGAAAAAGACACTACCCCTAACGTAAAAATAACTAGGTCAAATTTTGCAATTACTAAGAACACTTCACACAATTACTCCCAGAATCTTAATTCTCACAAATAGCAAATGGCGAGAATAAAAAGCAAGAAATATTCATTAAATAGAGCAACTAGAGAGTGTTTGCATCAATGTTCCAAGAAATTTTGTGTGAGAGTGCTAGCAATCAATTACTTTGATTTTGAACCTCAACCGTCTATCATACTTTCAGATAAATCAACAGATAATCAATTATGATGATTAATTATGACAAAATTAAATGCATGTGCTTGATGCTTCTCCATAATCAGAAATTTCAAGTGAGTAGATACTCATTTAGGCTACACATTAATCACACACTTAGTGTTTAACAAAACCTATTGTGTCACTTTTACCTGCTCACCCGTGGGAATTATTTTACTTGCAATTCATCATAGTAAGATAGAGGTGAGTGATCATGATTTAACCTCAAAATATCAGCCCATACTTTGCCTTACTTCAATTTCAGCTTCCCATGTGTACCAACACCTAACATATTTGACGGTCGCAATCAAAAGTATTTCCCAAATCTCATATGCATGCCCAAGAATTGGTTCTAATGTGGCACCATTTTTATATTAGAACAATCTTGGCCAATATTCACTATTGAATTTGACTCCATTTTTTGACAAACGTTCATCGGTCGTTCAACAAAAAATTTTCAGAAAATTGCCAAATTGACGAAAAAAATTCATCACCATTTTTTCGTCAAAATTTTGATGATGAATTAAACATCAAAATAATGACGCATATTTTTTGGTCGTCGGCATCATAAAATGACTCAGATGTTCATTAGAATATCAATGAAAAATTTGTGTATCTACCAATGAATTACAACCAAAATGCAATTGCAATGGCTCTTCCGAAGCGTTGAAACAACACTAGAAGTTTGTCGCCATTTTGACGAAATGGGAAAGGAGTTATGATGAAGCCTTTGTGGCAGCTATAGCAACTTTGTGCGACCTTTTCGGTGATTCGTCAGTGGCCTTTGTCAAAATTGTAACAAAAAAATGCAATTTTTTTTTAAAAAATATTCATTGAAATGTACCATCATGGAGACTCTTGGTGATGACCATCGAAGCCAACCCATCGGTGAGACATCAATCATCGACATAAGATATAAAACTCACTATGATAGTCCATGTCTTTCCGATGACTTCCATCAGAAAGAAAAATCCAATGTCACACTGATCTAACCTCTTCAGGAGTTTTAAATAGACCTACACCATGTCATCATGGAGACTCTTGGTGATGACCACTGAAGCCAACCCATTAGTGAGAGATCAATCATCAACACATGATAGAAAACTCACTCTGATAGTCCATGTCTTTTCGATGACTTCCATCGGCAAGATAGATCCAATGTCACACCAATCTGACCTCTTTAGGAGTTTTAAGTAGACCTACACCATGTCATCGTGGAGAATCTTGGTGATGACAACCGAAGCCAACCCATCGGCGAGAGATCAATTATCAGCACATGATAGAAAACTCACTTTGATAGTCCATGTCTTGCCGATGACTTCCGTCGGCAAGACAGATCCAATGTCACACCGATCTGACCTCTTTAGAAGTTTTAAATAGACCTACACCATGTCATTGCTGAGACTCTTGGTGATGAACACCGAAGCCAACCCATCGGTGAGAGATCAATCATTGGCACAGGATAGAAAACTCACTCCAATAGTCCATGTCTTGTCGATGACTTTCGTTGGCAAGACAGATCCAATGTCACGCTGATCTGACCTCTTCAGGAGTTTTGAACACTGTTGGTTATCAACAAGACATTCTGAGGGTCTCACCAATTAAACAAGTGTCTAAGAGCAAGTAAACAGATGAAACCTATTAATTTTCTTATTTTGGGGTTCTTTAAATCATAGAATAGATACCATCTTCTTGTGTATAATGTACTTATATTTAGATTTGAATTCGAGACCAATTGTCATTACACATTCCATTTTACTTGCACATAGTATTCTATAAGCAATATATTGATAATTCCAAATGATTTATGGTGTTGTACAACTCTAATTATCATCACAATTTTGTTGTTCCCCCTAGAGAATCCTGTAAAGACAAGTTTACAATACCAAGTCAAATAATATGAAAAGACTTACTTCCATACAAATTAAGTGATTAGTCTCACAATGGTAATTATCTAATCACAACAAAAATTCCATGAAAGGTTATCCATGCTTCAGAAGAGATGACTAATCATACATACAGACTGCAACATGCATAGAAAAAACGTTACACTTGAGAACAACCAAGGGCTAACAAGGGAAGGAGTTAAGAAATGTTTGGATTCAAGAGAAAATGTGTAGGGAAAATGCTGAGTAGTGTCAAGAGAACAAAGCTTGTAGAAAATATTCTTGACCTAATCAAGATCTTGAACAACTTAAACAAAATTAAAATACTAACACATACATGAGACATGTAATGAACTTCCAATATCTGCTATCTTTTTCATTAATGCAGAGGTAGGTAAAGGAGAAATAATTATAATTGTAACACTATTCATAGTCCGGTAAATTATGTTCATAATTTGTGTTCAATGGACCTCAGTTTTATCATTATACTACCCATCTAATACCATATTTTAATACAGGGTTCAACTATCTTAGATCTAAAGAAGCACCTTCAATTAACCATTTAAAGTACTATAAAATAAGGTAAGACTTTTACTTGACAAAGATTGGGTACACTTTTAGGATTAAATTTCTCGCAATCATTAGGATTTATTCGCACACAGGCACAACTTGCAACATCTAAAGTAATGGATGAATACAAGTTAGTGAAATGGTCCTTAATATGTGACTGGTTTGCAAATTGATTGGTAGAAAATAAGGCTACGAACAGATCTACATAAAAAATTATGAGGACAATCTACTATAATCATCAAAATAGATGAAAAGTGAAAAGGAAAGAGTCGAGCAACATCTCTAGAGCCTAAAAAAAATACATGCAAGAAACATAAAAAAAAAAGAACAAACCAATTTTTGGATGAATACAAAATGGTGCCTTCAGCAAGTGATTCATATGCTTTCACACCTAACAAATCATTAAGAAGATTTTAGTCTTCCTCTGTGATATTAACTACTTACAGAAAAAACCCAGAAACCAATATTATATACCTCCATGTCTAGCTGAGGGTAGGTATAAGAGAAAAAAAATTCCTTAATGCAATGCTGAAAAATATCATTGTGTGTGTAGGTTTGTATTACTTAAAATATCATTTCACTACCTAAGGAAAAATACCAAAGTGATGTTTTAAATTTCAATCTTCACATAGTCTCCCTTATTGCTACACATGCATTTACAAGCATTATTCGAGCTCTAAACTATTCAAATATTAAGGATTTAATTAGCTATAAGATGGAAAGTTGTTGTTTAGACATAATCCATCATCTTTTACATATCTTTATTCACTCCTAACGCTTCAGATAAATTGGTGTAAATGAGACAAAAATGTGAATCTTTTATGACAAAGAAAATTCTTAAAAGGAGGGGGAAGAGAGCAAAGGGTAGGGGGAAAGAGAATGCTTGAATGTATAACAAAGTATAACATTTTGATCATTATAAAAATGAAACAAATCTTAAGTCTGAAGCATTAATATCATTTACAACATTTATGATCAAGAATGAATGTAATTAGAGAAATTTTTGCACACCTGTAGATGGTACAAAATTTCATGGTTAAGTGGAAGACTCCCATCAACAACAGGATCCAAATATCCGTGTATCTATCTCAATCGAGCCTCTAAAACCTTCAAAGCTGTCAATTTTTCCACTAACATATTATGCACAAAAGTAAAATTTTAGAGTTATGTCACCACTAAAAACAGAAGAAACATAGCTTTGAAACCAAATCCACACACAACACAATGTGGTATTCATACAAATCCATACAAACAAACTAAACTCAGAACATTGGAATGGAAACAACCTCAAATTATGATGCAGAGCATGGATTCAGGGTATAAAGAATCATTTTTCTGCCACCATAGTGAAAATTTAGCACTTTCTTTCAACTTTTCATATTGGTTTGATGCTTCAAACAATGCATTTCTTATATTGAAAAGTGCATTACCTTATTGAGCTTCTCCTTATTTCGAGAATAGTTTAATATTCTCTACTTAACAAGGCCAACCATGTGACGTTGGAAGCTCATTTGGCCCCCTCCTCCCTCACATCACTCTCAATTCCCCATACCCAATCATATAACATTAATCATTCATTCATCCATTAATAACATATAACATTCATTCATTAACATATAACATTCATTAATTAACATATTCACATTCATTCATTAACATATAATATTCATTCTTTCAATTTTTACATATTATCAAAAATATGGTTGTCATGATATGATTACAATCACTTTTTTTTGTTTCCTTTTTAAAGCTAAAAAATCTGAAGTGGAGTATCATTTTCTAAATCATTTGTCCCCCCCTTTAGTTGTTCTTCCCTTTGCTCGTGATCTTAATGTACACCTATTCATCTGCTCATGACATGGATGTTGCTGCAAGGGGGGTCTGCTGCAATAACAAAGAAATGTTAAATTGATATGTTTTATTATTATTGTTACAAGTATTTCATTAATTAAAAGAACATTAGAGTGGTTCTCTTTACCTGATGGGTCCACATCATGTTCCTAAAATTCTATTATAGATGCATGCTCAACATGCTGAACACCCTCTAAATCTTGATTTGTAGTTGAAACACAGAGGTTACATTAATTAATACACCAATTGAAATTAAATATGTTTAAAAGAGCATGAGAGTGGTCCTCTTTACCTGATGGGACCACATCATGTTCTTGATCTTCTCTAGCCTGATCATGCTCAACACATTGATCATGCTCTACATGATCTAAAGTTGAAACACAAATCGTTACATTAATTAATACACCAATTGCAATTAAATATGTTTAAAAGAACTTTAGAGTGGTCCTATTTACCTCATGGGGCCACATCATGTTCTTGATCTTCTCTAGCTTGATCATGCTCAACATGTTGATCACGCTCTACATGCTCTAAAGTACCGGGATGCACACCATGACCTTCATCTATAGGTTGTGCTCCACCCTCACTAGGCTGCATTCCAATGTCATGTGCAATATTATCATTGCTTGAATGTTTAAAAAAAATAGGCATGCAATTACTTTATGGTGGAAATTAATATTGAATAAATTTCACAAGTATTCAATTTTAAATAAACTTTATTGATTTTATTTACTTGTGTGTTAGATGTAGTTGAAGATTGTGTTTTCCCAGTCAAGACTCTTAGGCATTCAACCACGACTCCATAGCCTTGCTAGAGGGCAATCATTAGGTCCTCTTCTGTGAGAACTCTGTTGAATTAAGAGCCCTACATTTTTGCATAAGATCATGAATTTTGCTTCTATGGTGTGATAAAACCAAAATTGTTTTCAATTTATTATTTGGATACAATATTTCATTTATTGATACTTACAATTCATGCGGCTAATTTCATATAACCACTAGAGCCAAGTTTGTGATGCCCGTGTTTTTCTAGTCTTTCCTTTGCTGCCTTTGATGTGTCAGACAGTCTATGAAAAGTTTGAAATACGTTAGATTATGTAAAAAGAAAGAGTAATCTATATATAATTACATTGTTGATAGTATCACATACCTTCCTTGGCTCGGTGGTGTCTTTCCTTGTTTCTTTTTAGCCTTCTCCTTTCCATCCGACGCCAGGTCCTTCCACTCCCTCTCTGGAATCATGGGGGGATGCTCGTACTTTTTTTTCTTCTCTAAATGTGTCCTATATTGGTCCCTCACATTCTTTAGATAGGTACCAACTTTCTTAAGGACCTTGGTTCGGTTGAATGTTTTATCAACGAAGAGCACAACTAAATGGTTAATGAGCTCATCTTTTAAATATTGATTTTGGGCATTCCACTGTGTACGTATGGTGGGCCCAAAGAGCCCCAATGTAATATCACTTAGATGTTTATAAAAAACATCATTTCCTACAAAATGATCATGGGATCAATAGTCTAAAAAGAGCGATCAATAAGTAAATTTCAATTAGATTATATATAATAATAATTAAAACGTTTTAAAGTACCTGGGACCTTCTCTATCTTTATGGGAACAAAATCCTCAGTCACCACAAATGTGACCGACAATGTTCTCGTAGTAGTAATACGAGAAGATCCAGGAAATGCTGCTAAAATATCACTAGTACTAGTGGCCTTTGCAACCCCAGGTACATGTCATGACGCATGTTCTAGCATGTGTTCACTGCCAAAGGGTGCTCTAATAGATGCCTACATGGTATGTGTTGCCAACATTTCAAAAGACAATATAGGTGTGGATGATGGGGTCAGATGATGTGATGTATGCGTAGGAAGATCAGGATGGACACTTGTAGTACCCTAATCATGGCCAGGAGCATCATGAGGACGCAAAAAATATTGTAAAAACAACACATATTTTAGTTCATGACATAAAAGAGTACAAAATATAAAACCATGAATGAACTTATGTTATAATTAAAGACCTCATGACAACTTACTTGCAATTTTTGTGATCTCTTAGTCAATAGTTTAACCCTCTCTCTTATCTCATCTATTTGAGGCACTATGAATAACAACTTAAGGATTTTTTCATTGCATTGTTTTTGGTTCTTCCTTATCATATCGAGAGGGTTTGTTGAATAAGTGATGTCATCATCACATAATATTGACTACACCTCCCTATGGATGCTCTCGTCTACTACTAGTACCTTTCCTTGATCAGTCGACTACAACAAGAATATTAAAAAGATTATCAAAATTAACCCAATAAACTTATGAAAACAACATAATAATAAAGCATTATGCTTGTATCTAATTTGTACAATTACAATGAGGTAAACTTGCTGGGAGGAAGCGCTTGAAGATACATCGTGATTTGTGCTCTAGGTTGGAGCCTTCTCCGTATGATCAATGTCTTGTTGTGACAAAAAATAAATATAAAAAAAAATTACCAAAATGAAACCAATAGACTTATGAAAAAAACATAAGAATAAAATGGTGTATTGGAGTCATTAATTGGAGGTTGGGTAAAATGGTACATAGTACATACCACCCCCATAGTAACTGTGTTTGTAACTAAGTGATTCAAATTGTAATTGATTAGCAACTCTTCCCTTACAGTTATTGATTTTATCGCACATACAAATACACGGTTTCCCTTGCACACCTTGAATATGCAATTGGGTTGCTTATTTGTTGACCCAGGTCATGTACTGTTTATAAACCTTGCAATATTCCCTAATGCTTTTGGCCTTTTGTGAATGTACATAGCCACTCCTTTATTTTGATCCTTATCTTTTAGCTGTATATAATTTGCTGACAATGCATACCTATGCATACTTCATGTATATCGAACCAGTTGCATCCAATCTTTGTAACTGTAACAAGGTATGACATACTCCATCAATTCAGTAACTTTTTCATAATAGACATTTATGTTGTCCATGCAAAATAGGCCCAAACCATGTAATGATGATGGTGCTATGCGATATATCCTCTCGTTGACACAAAAATTAGTGTTTATTGGAGGAAGTTCCTTGGGTACCCATTGTTTTCGTAGATGTTTGCACCTCAAGGGAACCTCGACGTCGCCTATGCTCTCATCATCATAAGAACATGACCCCCCTTCAGCAAGAAAAAATTCCATGTGTTTACAAAATTTTATTCTAATCTTTTGACCTCTAGTTGATCTCCCTCTTTTAGACATACTACATGTCTCGCTTTCCTCTCCTCTTCCTGAATTTCCCTCGCTTGAGGAAGATAGATTTAACAAATACTATAATGTTGGATGAAGTTCTTTCATGGTGATGTGATCCTAAGGTGACATTATGATTAATCTATCATTTCATTGCTAGAATTTCACAGGTTATAAGGTAATCAAGTCTTGATAGATTGCAAGTTATTGTTACTACCGTCAAAATGTGTCCATCACAAATAAAATCTACTTAACATTTTAACTCCCAAACTTTGTAACAAGTGTTAAATGTGACTATGGTCCACCAGTTACACAACCAAGGCCTCAAATGTATTCTCTAATTGTAATCAAAGGAATTTTTCTCTTCATTCAAGTAAATAAACTTGAATGGAAACACCACCAAGTGGTTTATTGGACACCTACATGACTAAAAATAGCAGTAAATTTTACATTTAATTTCCATATGTCTAAGTGGTTAATGGGGAGGGAGTACATACTAGGCCTGGTTAAGTCATCATAAGTTTATGCTTTGGCAATAATTTTTTTTTAAGTCATCTTAAATCTTCCTATGTCTAATTGCTAGGAGACTTTTGGTATGTTTTAAGGTAGGATGATTGATGAAGGAGCCCAAAGAGCCTTTCTCCATAGTATCCAGGTACACATAGCAGTGGTCTTCTCTTATACGCTTGGACATGATTTAAAGAACTTAGCTAGGAAGTATTCATTTAACCTAAGGTTTTCTCATAATGCCATCATTGGAAAAATATGATAGAATTCTTCTATTATGAAGAATTGGTCTATGTGCCTCTAGTAATCACTATAAATGCTTGTAAGGATAAAATGACTAATTGTATTAGGTAGGAGAGAATCAACTTTTATTTCTTCAAAGATTATATTCCTCTATTCATAGTTTTTAAGGGTTGTGTGTGGAGGAGGTTATCACTACCAAGAAGGGAGGAGACCTTTCCTTGTGATGGAACTTCAAAATTTTTCTCTTTGTGTTTCATTTTTATCTTGCCTTATGTCTCTGGTCATCTATGGTGTTTGGGAAAAGCCTAAGGTTGGGGTTTTACTTTGTCTTCATGTAAAACCCTAGTGTTTATCTTACGCCTTAGGTGGGATCTTTAGGGCCGTTACTTTTTGCAATATCACAAGGTGGTCCAATTGGCTGGTGACACATGTGCTTTTTGGCCCAATGCTTGTTTTCTCCTTCTTTTTCTATAAGAAGGATTTGAAGGCTAGAAGTACGAGTTAGCAAGTTAGATATTTTTGGTCGAGTCTAGGTGAAGTTGCAGAGCAAATTGTAAAGTCTGATGGTTTTAGGGAAAATGCAATTTAGGTTTTGAGTCATTTTGTAGTAGGTTTTGAATTCATGGGGATTTGATATTTTATGACAGTACTAGCATTTGAATTGATATGATTAATTCAAACTCATGTCTCTCCATTGTGCAAGCATATATGAATTTTTAATAAAATGATCAAGGGTTGTTTCATTCATCTCATTGTTGTGGTGTGCATGATTCTTGTTTTAGCTTTAATTCACAAAATTAATTAAAATGCTTGAATATGATTGTAGGTGGATATGTTTTGTATAAGGATTTGATAAGTAGTATTGGATTAGAATACATATTGATGAGATTTTAAAGCAATGTTATCAAGGATCTTATATGTTATGTGTTAAATCTATCATAAACCCTTAGATGCTTATAAATTTGACTCCTCCAATGGATATATGGCACTGATCTAAGTTGTACTTATTCATATGGTTTAATATTTGTTTTCCTTTACCTAGAGCTTGCTACAAATTGCAAATCAATGACTATCTTATACTGTGAAATGTTGTTGTAGTTATCTCATGCTCCAAATAGTTGATATTATTGATAAATAGCCAATTCTATTCGGTACTATCCTATTATGATGAGCTATTAAATGAGATTATTTGTTGTTGTTAATTTTGTTTATGGTGATGGTACAAAGGTTGTAAATGCATTAAGGGATCACCCTCTCAGGTCTTGTAGAGCCCAAAGTTTAGGAGGTCTTTAAAATCCTCGTCAGTTGGTCTAGGTCCTTTGAGCTGCTATTTATTGGAATTGTAAATTCCATAGGTAGATTAGAAGATCAACCTTCTTACCGTATAAACAACCAACACCTTGCATATTTTTGTGATGGAGGTATTAAAGAAGAATTGTATGCCTCTATTTCCATTCATTAGATCTACCTTAGCCTAGCATATACTTGGGCTAAGTCTACAATTTCTTCAGACTCATGCGATGAAGGCTATGTGTGATGAAATCCTAGACCTCAACCAAGATGTGGGTAGATTATGAGAGTTTTTCCAAGACCTAAGGTTGGTCGATAAAAATGTGAAAGACTAAGCTATTTTATTTTTTATGTCTTATCTTATACCATTTTATAAGAATGGGGGTGCCAATGTATGAGAATATCTTTGGAAACTAGCCATGAAAATTTCAGGTTAAAGAGAATTGGGGTGCCAAACTTATAGTACTCATTGCCCCTTGGTTGTCAATTTTCCCTGAGTGCTCTCAACCTCTTCCTCGACGCTGGTATTGACCTTGTTTTCACTCCTCCAAACTCTTCCTCGGCGTTGATATTGACCTTGTTTTCACTCCTCCAAACTCTTCATCGGCGTTGGTATTGACCTTGTTTTAACTCCAAACTCTTCCTTGGTATTGGCATTGACCTTGTTTTCGCTACTCCAAACTCTTCCTCGGCACTGGTATTGACCTTTCACTTCTCCAATTCGATGAGCTACAACCTGGTTTCATTAGGATTTATAGTATGTTAATTAAATTGAAAATTTTGGCACCATTTAGCTAAATTTTAATATTCTACAATATAGTTAAGTATATATTAGCTATATTTTACATAATAAATAATATAATTATTCAACTTATTATAATTATATATTATATTCTTTAACAAAATTATTAAATACGTATAAAATTATTATAATTAATAATTAATAATAGGGCGGGTGCATGAAGTTGGTCGCACTTTTGTGGCCAAATGGGAAAAAAAATTGAAAAGAGATAACGCGAGTGTGTTATAACGTGCTCGTGTTATGTGATTTTAAAAGAAAAAAATAAAGTGAAATTTGTATCATTTGCTTTTTACTATTTCTCAGCTCTACTCGTAGTCAAAAACCCTCTCTTTCGAGCTCACGTTCTAGGAGGAAGTATTTCTACATATTTCATCAACAATAGTTGGATTTTATTGGAAAATATGGCACCACGATGACAGAGAGATGTGAGAGGTAAGTATTGTTTGCTATTTGTTTTGAGTTTGTTAGTTTGAAATTGATTTTGTTTGTTTTAGGTTAGATTTGATTGTTTTTTAAAAAATTTGTAGGAAATACTGCAAATCCTCAAGAAGAAGAGGAGGAAAATCCTCAATAGCAAAATCCTCAACAAAATCAACCTCCCCCACCATTCTCTCAACACCCTCCTGGCACTCAAGAAAAATTGAGGAGTGAAATTGAGAAAAATAGAAAATAACTTGAGGATCTTATCAGTAGGTTGAGTGATCCAAATGCTTCAACCACAGAAAGAATGCTTCTAGCAAATTCATTGAAAGATATGTTAAAAAATGTAGATGCAATCACCCAACAAATATCTGGATGGCAAGAAAAGGCAGACAGCTAGGGCATATTATGCAGACAAATTATCATATAAAGAAGTAAAATATTTAAAAATTACTAAAGGTGATTTGTGCTCTCTATTCACTGACCCTAAAAAAATCAAAATCTTACCCTCAATGCAAAGATGTTTCCTATTCATTGGTGCCACCACCAAGAGATTAAGAACCATTTTTATGAAAGATGGTATATGGTCTTTGATTACCCGCCATGCAATAATTGTGAAGTCCCCCAATATTTTCTTAGGAAACTATATAGTGAGTTTGTATTGAACCAAATCCCAAATTATTTTGATATGATGGAGTTCCAGGGGAGAGGTGGGGGGTCAGCTTAGGATAGGCCCAGTGCACAACTGGATCCTATGCAGCAAGGGAGACAACCTCTCACTAGGCCGCTTCGTGAGAAGATTGTGATGCCTGCCATTGTGAAGGAGAGTGCCGACATAAAGACATTGCAGACGATCACAAATTTGAACCGGAGTGTCATCCATCACACTAGCCCTATTGTACAACACCATCTAGGGGAGTCTTCAGGTGGTGGCCTTCGAACCCATGTGTGTCAATCTTTCGGGGCGACTTGTTTGTATGACCCTAAAAACACTCAGGAGGGTGCTACACAAGATCCATATGCTACTATGCAACCTGATCTGTATGCATCTACAGGGATGGAGAGGAAGGATGACATTTTGTATGATGCATATGGCATTGACACTCAGGTAAAGTTCAGCATGTTCATTGAATTTAATTTATTAAATTTCGATTGTGAAATGCAAGATTAACTAATTTAGTTTTATTATTTTAATAAAATTGCAGGGTCATAGTGTAGAGACTGGATACACCAGTCATCCACCTACTTATTTTTGCAGTACACCTATCAGTGGGGTATGTAACTAGTAAACAATTATAAATTTATTACATGTTAATAGCATTGTTTTATGAATGGTATTTTAATATGTGATTTTGGATGTTGAACAGGTTAATGTTGGAGCTTTCAAGGAAAACCTCCTAGTGCCAGTAGATTTGATCAAACGTTCATGGAGGTAATATAGAATAAAGAGAACTTAACTAATGAATTCTAAGTTTAATAGATTTGTATAGTTTATATTCATATTGTTGGTTACTTTGCATTACACATAATTCAAACTCAAAGCATTGCTTCAAATTCGATAACTAATAATTATAAATATATAGTTTAATACTTGTACTCAAAATTTTGTTCGTTAGATCTCATACATTATAAGTCATGACATGGATCGCTATTGTAACTTTTTTGTGATTGAATAATTTGTTGTTTTATTTTCAGATGTTGGTGATAGAAACATCGCCAAACATTATGAGGGCAATGGATATTGGTGTTTCCTCTGCTATACAATCCTTGATGGCTTTGATAGGGAAGGTATGAGGCAAATTACTAAATTTCAATTTACATTCGTTGTTATAGATGAACTAGTTCTAGTGAAAAATCAAACCATTATTGATTCATAGTTTAATTCCTATTTGGATGGTTTATACAGGGCTTGAGCATGCCTCAACATTGGCATGCAAATATTTCCATCGAGGAGAGTGATCGTGAGATGGCCGTAAGTGATTATTTTGTTAAATATATCAATTTTTATAATGTAATTTCTATATATTAATGTATTTGCTTCTTATTGTAACAGTTAAAACTTTACCAAGAGCTAAACACTAGGAGGAGCAGCAAGGGCACTCCTCAAGCACAACAAAAATGGGTGACAGACTTATCGCCATCAGATCGCCAAGCAAAGGGAAATAAAATTGTATTTGAACCAGAGCATGGAGAGAAATGAATTTTGAATGCAAAGCCCTTTGTTGGATGCCTACATGGAATTTTTTTACATATTTTGTATTGGATATATTTGACATTGTATGCCTATATGGCATTCTCGTAAGCCTGTATGGCTATTTTGTAACTATATTTTATACTTATATTGACATATATTGATGTATGCGTACATGGCTATTTTCTTTTAATACAAATATTTTTTTATCGATGGTGTCCATATTTTCATTATAAATTCATGGTTCAATAGATATGAGTTACGTGTATTCAAGTGTATACTTTACAACTTACACACATATAATTTTTGACTTACGTGTGAACATCGAAAAGTGTGAAAATTTCTATGTGTGGAAGTCAAACATAAGCCAAATTTTCAATTCTCAGTTCTTGCATAATCGATCTTATGGACTTATTCCTTGCTAGCACATATTGTGAATATTTCTCATTTGGTGCAGAAGACAGATTCCTCATTTTTGAACCACTAACAGCAAAGAGATTCACAATAAGACTTTAGCATTGGAACACTACTCCATACTTCTCTTGTCTAGACCATAAAGGATTGAAAATTCTTAATTTGATGTAATGATAGTCTTGAGATGATAATTTATATAACCATGCCTATTTTGAAACTTCGCATCTAATACTGCATCAAAAAGAACTTAAGAAGTGTTGCATAAGAGTGTTAGGTTTGATAGGCCTTCTCTTCCCTAAGGGAGGAGAGCCTGCATCTTGAATTTTGAACAAAATTTTAAGAAGCAAACATTTTACCTAAAATCTTCAAACCTAGATGACATATTTGGCTAAGTCTATCTTGAAAATTATCAATGCATTCAAACTCTAAAGGAGGTTCTCCCTGAAAAGAAAACTTTACCCTTTTTCCCAAGGAAAGAAATTGTAACAAGTTGCATGATTTATCTTATTTCTTTCTCATAATTCCTAGTCAATCATTCATGGCTCGGGATAGTTCCATTCCAAGGCAAGGACACCCAAAAAATCACTAAGATTCTTCTATGATCTGCAAGAAAAAGGTTTTGGCTCTTTCACAATGTAAATAATTATGTAACACTATTTTCTTGTTTGTCTTCCACACATAAAAATGTTCACACTTTTCAGATTGATCAATGATCAATAATGGCTGATTGTAAACACTTGACATTTTTATGTTTGAACTTTAATTTATAATTTTGTATCATGACATTCGAGTATCACTAATATTTTAATATTTGACTATGAAAGTGGTGGTGTATTTTTACTATGTTATTTGACTATTAATATGGTGGTGTATTCTGAACTTGATTACTACTGCAAATATGTATATATTTATTTTTATATTTTTTTGTATTATCGAACCCAAAACGAACCCAACCCTCAAAATTTTTTTCTTGAACCAGTGAATCGGGTTCTCGAACCCAAACCCGAACCCAAAACCGAACTGGTAACTTAGTTAAAAATAGATTTTTATAGTTTATATTCATAATTTTGATTACATTGCATTGAACATCTTTCAAACTCAAAGCATTGCTTCACATTTCATAACTAATAACTAGATGTTGATAGATGACAAAATTTCAATTACAATATAGTTTTTACAAAGTCAACCTAGGCAGTTATGCAATTACTTCACATTGCTTAACTAATAACTAGGAGCAGCTGCCAATTGCATTTGGTTGTCATGGCATTCTATGAGACCACATTTATTTGAGGCATTTTTTCAAACAGTTTAGTGCCTTGTCTATACTACCACATTTTTCATACATGTCTACCAAAGCATTTTGTCAAATAGTTCAAGTGTTGCCTTGTTGCTATGGTTGAAAGCCTAAAACAAGTGCTTTCGAACAAGCTATGGATGCTTGGAAAAAAAATATCAAAAGCATAATAGTAAGCAATATCATAGACAAGGTAGTGAAATCTTTGAAAAATGCCTCAAAGAAATGAGGTCTCATGACCTAATGGAATGCCATGACAATCAAATGCTTTTGATTGTCATGGCATTCCATCACCATGAGACCTCATTTATTTGAGGAATTTTTTCAAAGAGTTCACTGCCTTGTCTATGCTAACACATTTTTCATACATGTCATCAAAATTTTTATCAAATAGTTCATTGCCTTGCTGCTATGGCTAAAACCTAAAATAGGTGCTTTCGAACAAGCTATGGATGCTTATAAAAAATCTATCATAGCATAATAGTAGCAATAGCATAGACAAGGGAATGAACTGTTTGAAAAAATTCCAAAGAAATGTGGTCTCATGGTGGTGGAATGCCATGAAAAGAAAATTGTTGTGGATTGTCATGGCATTCCATCACCATGAGAGCACATTTCTTTGAGGAATTTTTCAAATAGTTCGCCTTTGTCTATGCTACTACATTTATCATACACATTTACCAAAGAATTTTATCAAACAGTTTGCTTCCTTGTTGCTATGGCTAAAAGCCTAAAATAGGTGCTTCCAAAAATCTATGGATGCTTGGAAAAAATCTATCAAAGCATACTAATAATCAATAGCATAGAAAAGGTAGCAAACTGTTTGAAAAAAAGCCTCAAAGAAATGTGGTCTCAATGGTGATGGAATGCCATTACAATCCATAGCAATTTTATTGTCATGGAATTCATCATCCCATTCCATCACCATGAAACCACATTTCTTTGAGGCATTTTTTCAAAGAGTTCACTGCCTTGTCTATGCTAACACATTTTTCATACATGTCTATCAAAGAATTTTATCAAACAGTTCATTGCCTTGCTGCTATGGCTAAAAGCCTAAAACAAGTGCTTTCAAACAAGCTATGGATGCTTGGAAAAAACTATCAAAGCATAATAGTAAGCAACAAGCTGATGCAATACAAAGATTGCCAAACCACTCAACAACTTAGGGGAATCTTGTCCCAAACTCATCTTGGAGAAGATCAAACAAAATTTCAACATTTCATCAGAAATCTAATTTTCATCCACTAAAATTCTCTTATCATTCATCATTCATCCTTCCACAAATCTGTATTCCAATTGACCCATTCAAAGCAAAAAACCATTTTAGAAAACTTTGATTCAATCAATTAGATCAACATGCATTTCAAAAACACCATTTTCAACAAGGCACTCTTCCATTCAATCAATTCATTCAACCTGTCCCAAATAGTCAATCCATCATTACAATTGGCTTTCATAATTTTACCAGACCATCAAGCACCGTGAACATCATTATTACAACTTATACAAATCAGGAACTTGCTCTCTTAACTTTGTTCTAACTGAACTTACAATTTCATGTATTATTTTACACCAAGTCTCCTCACTGTCCAATTGCCAAAACAACATATCTCACTTCTAAACCCTATCCAAGACTCCATACATCCTTGACACCATCACTTAGACAACATTATCCCAAAATCAACTCACCAATCACTGTTAGGTCAGCATTCTATTCTCTGAGCAGTCAAGGCACTACTTCTCAATGAGACATTCATGCCCTAAATTGGGTAAAACAAACACATTATTTTCAAAACCCAAGATCCAAAAAACTTTTAGAGACCTCTTAATTCCCATGTCCTCATATCAAAAACTCAGAATAACTTATATTAAAGAAATAAGCAGTTTTTAGTTTGAACGTTGTAAAAAAGGCTACTAAAATAGGCTTGATTTTCAAAGAAGACCCCCTTCAAACATTGAAAAAACACTTAAAACCTCAAAAAAGTCATTAGACATAACACAAAAATCCCAATTTATCCATTTTTAGGGATTAAAAGACTCCTTTTGACAGTATATTGAGAAACCCTTGTTTATAGGGTGAAAAACTCAAAAATCAATGAGGGTTTCCTGTATAGGCTACATGCAAACCTCAAAACCTCTAGCCAACCATTGGAACATGTCAAAATACATCTAAAAAGGCATTTGGAAACATCTTCTAATCCATGCACTTGTTCTTTCTCCACTATCATGCAGGAAACTGTTCATTTTGATTGGAAAACTCAAAATTTCCTATGTAGCAGTAGCTCCTTCAAGGTATTATTGCTTTTTCCTCCACTCACAAACATAAAAACATAACAAATAACCTATCCCTAACCTAATCCACCAATCTACCTAACCTACATTGGTGGAGTAGTGTGGAAATGCCTTATAAGACTCTCAAAACTCAATGCACGAGATTTCAGACCGAGCCATAAGAAGAGTGCTCAAACAAACATTAAATTTATTGGATTCCTTCCCAAATGGATGAAAAAAAATGGTGATTCCACAACCTACTGGAAACAATCTAAATTTGAACCCTAAACTCTTGCACAGTCTGTACAAGTTAAGAAACAACTAAAAACACATAAAATAAGCGAAAACAGGGAACTCTTTGTTAATTTAATTCTTCCAGAATACAATGATCTTTTTGCTCAGCCTTTACAATTCTTTTAAAGAATTTTCCAACCATCAACTACCTCTTCATCTTCCTTGAATGGCCTATGACTTGTCCTCTTCCTTGATTTTCTTGTTTTGTCTCTTCACATTCCTTCTTTTTCTCTCTTTTACATATTTGGCATTTTGACAATATTACACTTTGTTCTTTTCATGCATTGATTACATTTAATTTTTGAATTACATGGATTGAAATACATTTTTGACAACTTAGCCTTTTGAAGGCATTACATGACCTAGGTGCTTCTGCACCACAAGCTATGGTCTCATGGTTTTTTTCACATCAACGTGATTTGATTCACATTTTTTTCACGTGAAAATCAACGTGAACTAGATTTTGTATTATGGAGCTATATTAAGCTGCCACTTCGAAAACCAATGTAACAATGATACAAAATAATGTTTGAAACTACAAGAAGGCATCAAAATGGCTAGTGTACTAAACAAATTCTTATGATTTATGAATAATGTTGATAACTCTAATCAATTGGCTTCTTTTTTTTAAATCATACAAATTGAACCCTAGCATCAATAGACTCTATATATCAAGCTACCACATTTCAAGTTACAGCAGGCCCATATCACCCAGACACAACCTGAACAATAGGAGGAATGGCCTATTTCAACATACTACACTCAAACCCTTAAAGGATCGATCCGGTTGAACGTAGCTCAGAGCGATTTCGTGTGTTTGGGTGTGAAAGAGGACCATGCCTAGTGTAAACATGCCTACTCGGATGCATTGGAACATTTTGTTTGGTCACACAAGTTGCAGAACAAAAATTGCACCACCTTGCAACTTTCCATTACTTGCATTTGACACTTTTTCCATCAACTGAAAACTAGAAACGATGGGAAAACCACTTTGAGATAACAAAAACTGAGAGGTTATTGTAGAGGGGCCCAAAAAAATCCAATAGGATTAGACGAGAAGTTTTTAAGTGTCATAGTGTCCAAGTAACCTCATGTTGAAGTTTGTAGCCATTTTTCCCTTTGGACCCTTAAGGGATCGATCCGGTTGAACGTAGCTCAGAGCGATTCTACGTGTTTGGGTGTGAAAGAGGACCATTCCTAGCGTAAAAATACCTATTTTAATGTGTTGGAACAGTCCGTTTGGTCACACGAGTTGCGAGCGAAAATTGCACCACCTTGACACTTTTTCCATCAACTGGCTGGCACCATGAAAACCACTCTATAACAAAAACTAAGAGAGGTTATTGTAGAGGGTGTCAACATGATCTCATAGGATTAGACCAGAAGTTTATAAGTGTCATGGTGTCTGAGTACCTCATGTTGAAGTTTGCAGCCATTTTTCCCATTGGACCCTTAAGGGATCGATCTGGTTAAACATAGCTCAGAGCGATTTCGCGTGTTTGGGTGTGAAAGAGGACCATTCCTAAGTAAAAATTCCTATTCAAATGCGTTGGAACAGTCTGTTTGGTCACACGAGTTGCAGAACAAAAATGCACCACCTTGCAATTTTCCACTACTTGCATTTGACACTTTTTCCATCAACTGAAAATTGGACACCATGGGAAAACCACTCCGAGATAACAAAAACCGAGATAGGTTATTGTAGAGGGCCCAACATGATCTCATAGGATCAGACAAAGTTTATAAGCATCACGGTGAGTAATCTCATGCTGAAGTTTGCAGCCATTTTGCCCTTTGGACCCTTAAGGGATCGATCAGGTTGAACGTAGCTCAGAGCGATTCCACGTGTTTGGGTGTGAAAGAGGACCATGCCTAGCATAAAAATTCCTATTCAAATGCGTTGGAATGGTTTGTTTGGTCACATGAGTTGCATAATGAAAATTGCACCACTTTGCAACTTTCCACTGCTTCCATTTGACACTTTTTCCATCAACTGAAAACTGGACATTACGGGAAAACCACTCTGAGATAACGAAAAAATGAGAGAGGTTATTGTAGAGGGGGCCAACATGATCTCATAGGATTAGATGAGAAGTTTATAAGCATCATGGTGTTCGAGTAACCTCATGCTGAAGTTTGCAGCCATTTTTCCCTTTTGAACCTTAAGGGATCGATCTGGTTGAACGTAGCTCAGAGCGATTCCGTGTATTTGGGTGTGAAAGAGGACTATGCCTAGCCAAAAAATTCTTATTCAGATGTGTTGGAATAGTCCATTTGGTCACATGATTTGTAGAACAAAAATTGCACCACTTTGCAACTTTCTATTGCTTCCATTTGACACTTTTTCCATCAACTAAAAACTGGACACTACGGGAAAACCACTTCAAGATAACAAAAACCGAGAGAGGTTATTGTAGAGGGGTCCAACATGATCCTATAGGATTAGGCGAGAAGTTTCTAAGCATCACAGTGTCCGAGTAACCTTATGTTGAATTTTGTAGCCATTTTCCCCTTTGGACCCTTAAGGGATAGATCTTGTTGAACGTAGCTCAGAGTGATTCTGTGTGTTTGGGTGTGAAAGAGGACCATTCCTAGCGGAAACATGCCTATTTAGACATGTTGGAATAGTCTGTTTGGTCACACAAGTTGCAGAACGAAAGTTGTGCCACTTTGCAACTTTCCACTGCTTCCATTTGACACTTTCCATCAACTAAAAATTGGACACTATGAAAAAACTACTCTAAGATAATGAAAACCAAGAGAGGTTATTGTAGAGGGGCCCAACCTAATCCCATAGGATTAGATGAGAAGTTTCTAAGCGCCACGATGTCTGAGTAACCTCATGCTGAAGTTTGTAGCCATTTTTTCCTTAGTTCCCTTGAGGGATCGATCCGGTTGAATGTAGCTCAGAGTGATTCCGCATGTTTTGGTGTGAAAGAGGACCATTCCTAGCATAAAAATTTTTATTCAGATGTGTTGGAATAGTCTATTAGGTCACACGAGTTGGAGAATGAAAGTTGCATGACTTTACAACTTTTCACAAGGCAAAAAGACACCTAACCTTCAAATCTTGCTTCCAATTTTTTACCAGACCTTGGTACACTTTATTCATCTTTATTTTGACATGAAAAAAGCTAAAACGCCTTCTTACAATACTGTTTAATCAGATTTCACAATTGATTGCATTAGAAGACCAAATTTGCTTGTAAGTGTTAAAACACTAAATCGGGTGTAACATGCAAACCACATTGAATATTTACAGGATAAATACATTTTAGGGTACTCATTTTTTCCATTAAAAACATATATCATTTTTAGATACACTTATTTTGGGACAAATGCCTGCTGTCCCAACTTCTTTGCTTCTAAAGAACCCCAAATAGGCCATTTTAACAAAGAAAGTAGTCTTTAATCGTCACCAAAATACCAACAAACCTAAAATAGTCTTTTTCCATGTCTAAAAACTCTCAAATAAATAATTTTCATGATGGAAAATTCCCAACAATACACAATCTATAAACCCTTGATTATAGGGTGAAAATCACAAAAATCAGTGAGGGTTTCAAGTATTTCACTCTAAGAAACCTCAAACACTCCGGCCAACACTTGGATCATGCCTTATTATGTCTAAAAATGATTTTAGAATCATTTCCCTAGATATTCATTCATTATTTCTTCCATACCTTGCATAAAACCTCCATTTTTGGATGAAAAAATTAGATTTGGCTCTATAGTAGCAACTCAACCTTTGCATTCTTGACTTCCCTGCAAAAAATGACTCAACCAAACAATAAAATAATGCAGATAGGGATTGGAATCTTTCAACAAACACATTTAGATTAGTTCCAAGTAGTTTTCAAAACCCCAACTATCCATCTTGACAATTATCTCCTTTCAACTAGGTCTACTCTAGTAGCTATGCAAACCATGTTTTTGGGCTTTATCACTTTAGCTTCCCAAATAAATTCTCAAATGAATGAATGTTTTTGAAGGCATATCAACTGATGCAGAGCAGGGTGGAGGAATACAAATTTAGACTTAAGAACCAATAAACCAACTCAGGTTCATATATCTAATCCAGCTTCCATAAGGTCAACACTATAGTCTTCCAATTCACCACTAAACAACTAAAAGACTAATTCCTTAAAGAGAATTGTAAAAAACATACATTGATCATCCAAATAACATTCATACTTCATCAAGAAGACAGATCCAAGCTTCCACCTAAGATTTATCTGCCAAAGCTTAAAGAAACATCAAGGTATCATGCTCAAGGGCTACAAGAACTAGCCCAATTTTACAAACAAACCCACCTTTAAAATTATTTTCATAAAATATCTCCTAGATAGTCACAAATTGTGCTTCAAAACCACAAATTTTTTGGTCAAATACTTTGTACAAGTCTGCTAACTTGCTGCTCCAACAAACCCTCATTTTCCCTCCTAAAATCTAGGGTTTCTCAAGATTTTCACTCAAATAGCCACAATACACAAAACCAAAACATAAAACATGTTGCCCTAGGTCTGCTCAAACCTTCCAACCCTTCCTCAACTCAATCCCAACACAAATACTTGAAAAGACAACTTGAAACTAGCATTTTCACATAGAAACTTAACATTTTCTGCTTAGGCATCGTAAGAATTCAGACTTAAAGACTCCCCCTCGCCAAGAAACTTAATTCCACACCTAATATACATGCATGCAAGTCTTCCCACTGAGTCAAATGGATTTACAATAGGTGGGAAGACAAAAATTACATTTTTTTAATCATAATACAAATTTGTTACACAGGTTGCTACAGAAAAATCAGTATTTCTCCCTCCAAAACGAATATTGGAAGCCCTATATGGGAGAAAATGGAAGCTAATTCACAATACTACATGAAAAAATGAATGAGAAAGCCTTCTAAGAATGTACCGGTCCGTACAGGTGAAGGAAACTCTGAAAATATAGTAAAATCAGGAAATACAATGAAAAATCAGAAATAAAGCGTTGAAAACTCAGAATCAAACATTAACCAAACTTTCTATATTGAATAATTAGCCTTGAATGGAATTAAAATAGAAATTACAATGTTTCTTGATCTTCCCCAATGCATATTCTTTCCTTTTGAACTTCTGTCTTTTTGTTTTCCACTAAAATTACATTACAAGGTTCACCTTTTGAACTTTTTGTCTTTTTGTAAGACTCACATTACATGATAAATGGTTTGTAAAGCCCTTATTTAACACAAATAACCCTAAAAAACTTAAATTACAAGGTTCACCACATGAATCCCCTTATAGATCAACTTCTTTACATCATGACTCAATTGACCTAATACATACAAAAATGGTATTGAATCCTTATTAAATGAAATAGAATGACCTCAAACCATCTAAGAACACCCTAAATGATCAAATGACCAAATAATAGAAACCACAAGGGTTCAAGTGTTGAAAAGATGGAGTTGGTGCTCCTGATTTTAAAAGTATGATTTCCAACAATATACAATGTTCACAAGGCTTTTTTAAAGGCATATCAGCGTCCTCAACCGACTACAACCACTTTTCAACTTCTTTTACAAGTGTGACCCTTCAACTTCGAAGTATTTGCAAAATGACAACTTTTGGTTTGACAATATTACATTGTTATGTGCAACTTTTGGCATATTGATGTAAATGACTCCATACCTAAACTAGTGACCTTATGACGGCCTCATTACATCATCTTGACCCTTACATTACGAATTTACATACATTTTCACATTTAGGCCATTCAAGGCTTCATTACACCAAATTGACAACATGCTAACATGACATTGCAACCTCATATCCTACCAACCTAGATTGACTTAAAACACTTCCTAATGGTCCTTGTGACCTTATTACAACATTATTCATGGACTACAAATCAAAATTTACCACTTGACCACCTTGTGGTCTTGATTGTCCTTGGTGCTCCTGCACCATAAAAACCTTACTATAACCCTACTCCACTGATCTACAAGCCTAATTCAGTGGAGTATGCTTTATTTCTTTACTTGACTCTCAAAACCTCAAATTGAAGGTTCCAAACTAAATTTCAGAAAATGTGCTCTAACAGTGGAAAAACTCAATGGATTTTCTTCTAGATGGACTGAAAAGAAACCTAATTCTTTGTATTATCTTAATCTACAAAGGAAAAGGCCTAAATATACTATACAGGCAGTACAAATCTAATAAAACTGAAAGAAAACATAGAAATTAATGAACAGGGAACTTTTATTGCAATATTTCATTCAAATCAGAATTGAGATTTGTCAAGATCATCAAAATAAGGATGTTGCATTGCTTTTCTGCTTGAGATTCTCTTGGATGGCTCATAAATATGCATTTTTTGCAAGGAGGGACCAATCAATTTTTACTAGTTTAGTTACAGATACGTAGAGGAAAAGAATAAAAAGAAATAGCTCATCCAAAATAGGTGGAAGGCACTTACAGATAGGCATGGCAGTCTCTCAAATTAGTTAGTCTTGGTCATACATCTTCACTTGGAGTTCCAAGATACCTATTGCACACAACACCTCTCATGAATAGAATTTCTTGAAATTCGAGATGCTCTTATAATGTCTACGTCATAGGTGGTTATGATAGGGTTAAATTCAAATGAATAACTTGAAATTGCCTCACCAAGCTTCACACACACTTTTGTAATGGCTTAAAATCATAATTGAGATTTTTCAAGATCATCAAAATAAGGATGTTGCATTGCTTTTATGCTTGAGATTCCCTTGGATGGCTCATAAATCTGCATTTTATGCAAGGGGAAACCAATCAATGTTTTCCTAGTTACATACAGATACACAAAGTAAAATAAGATGATAGCATTGGCATCGATGAAATTGACGTGGATACAAGTATAAATTAATAAGAACCATTGTGAATATACTTACAAATTAATCCAATGAACCATCTGGGTCTGCTCTACTCTTTATTGTGTCAAGTATTGCCTCATGGTCAGACTCACGGACCTTCCACAAGGTCTTGTTCAAAGTTCTACCCTCATATTTGGTCAAATGAACATTGGATGCCACGACAAGGTTTGAGTAATGAAGAATCTTATGATGCATGTCAAATTCCTCAAACAACCAATGTTTAACACTCTTATGTGGGTACCTTCTTAGCCACGTTCCAGTAACAACAACTAAGCCTGTAGGGTATTCAATGTTTTCTCCATCTATAATTGGGGCTTCCAATTTCTTTTTTGCCTCAACACGACATAAGTAATACTTTGTGCCCTCTTTGTTTTCTTCATCTGCAATAACTGTATAAACATGCCCTACATTTATATGTGCGACATATCTCTTGAAATTATTCAACATTATGAATATAGTACAAAGTAAGATAACAATATGGAATCTCAAATACTAAGCAAGTAGATATATTACCTGGTTGAACTAGATTTGATACATGGTCAAAGTCAACCGCTGATTCCATCCATGTTAGTTCCAATGCCATCGAAGGGCGATACATGTGAAGTGGGCTAAGATAACTTGTCAACCATTTTTCAACCCACTCCCCTGACTCACAATCATTCCAGGCTTGCATTGTACATGAAGAACAAAAGCGTGCCATCTTACGTGTATTGATACTCCATGAACCTACATTTGAGCTAAGGAAAGAGTGCAACTCACTCGATCTTGTTAGTGTACAACAATCCTCATATGGTGAAATATTAGTATCATCCATCAACCAAAAAAATCTTCGAACTGAAGATGTACCTTCATTACCTAGACCCATCGAAGCATTACACCACTTGATGATTGATCTTGCATCTATCAACTGTGCACTATCTTTATACTTTAACTCTTCTTGTGCTAATGCTCTTTTCACGCATGCTATTGCACCTTCATGCTCCCCCTTTCCATGTTCAGCCTCACAAAATTTCCACATATGTTGAACATGTGTAGTGAGATGCATCCTGCACATCCAGTAGAACATGCGCACATTCTTGAACTGTGCTGCACAATTATCTGACCATATTATATGTTGATCGTATGATATGCCCCTCTAATCCAAATGAGTGTAGAACATCTGGAAGCAACCTTGCACAAACTTTGGAGAATGCATTCAATCATCACTAATATAAAAGTGATACTCCCTCAATACCTTCCTTTGGTCCTCTATACTATCAGCTGCATGAATGAATGCTATGTGCACAAATATCAAAACTTGTGTGGAGTTGTAATACTGTGATTGCGCCTCACGTTGTGGCTATAGAGTGTAGTTCTCTACAAATTCAACCACTGATACTATGCTGCCAAGTGGAAAGGTTTCCTTGCATAGCTTGAATTGCATGTCCAACCATCTGGCTCTATGGGTATGCCTTGCATACTCATACACTAGATTCTCACAAAACATGGACATAAAATGATACAATGGAATCTTCTCAACAACCAAATCACACCTTTTTGCATGAGACCCATCTTTTGTAGTGTATTCCACTATTTTATACTTCCTGAAATCTACTAGTTTGTGCCCCGGCTCATCTGTGCTTTCCATATGTTGACATACTCGCATTCATTGCAAGCCACCACAACGCTTGCATGAACCATCCAAGCATGTTCTCTTGTAGAATATTTTGCCATCCTCTATTTGACATAATTTTTTTGATAAGAACTCTCTTGAAGATTTTGGTGGGGCTTCTATGCCACAATCATGCAAAACATCATTAGTATGCAAATCTAAACATATAGAACGATAAACATCATAATGGTTAGCGAATTCAATATGTAGTCTACAACAACAAGTAGTGCATGTGTGATTTATCTTGACATAAAAAGGTTTAAGCATTTTAAAGAATATTTGAGAAATACTAATTTGAGGATAAGCATTTTGAAATTTATGAAAAAATTGGGTTTGAGTCATATCCAAAAAATGCTTTGGATGTGGCTCACGTTTTCGACTACCGATTCTCCTTCTTACAACATCCCTTTGATTCAGAGATGGCCTTGTATTATTCTTCCAATAATCTTCAATTAGTGTTCTCAATGATTCAACAACTTTTTTATCTTTGTGTGGCAATCTCCCGAGAATGCCCATAATTCATTTGAATCAGTGCCCTCAATTCTTTGCCACCTTTGAATGGATTTTGATAAATTTTTTCTACTAATTCCAATTTGTTCACTTGTCTTTTTAATGAGGCGAGATCTCTTTGTTTGATAGCTTACCAAAGTCAATGTAATGACACGTCGGGTGACATTACTATCCTTTGAGTGTGAGGTCTTACCCACATTGTCATAAGCATCCATTAGATTCTTCACAATAGTGTTTTCACTTGATGCATTCGATGTTCTCAACCCAAGAGTCTTCATGATGTTTCTATACTTTAAACCCCACATCATTTGAACAAATAGTTGACATCTTGCGGTCTCATTTAGCCTTTCAAAGAAAATTTTCCAAATCTTATCAGCATATCTTCTACAAGTGCATTCTGGAATCTTACCTTCCATGTGCTGCAAAATATCCTCATCAATATTAATCAAAAACTTTAGCTTTCTATGCAAAATTCTAGGTGGTGTTCTCTTAGGTACATACATCTCAACATTAGCAATTTCATCAATATTGAATTGAGGTGGGCTAGATTGCGTACCGTAGATCGAGGGTGGAATAGAAGACATACCTTGAGGTTCACATGGGGATGATGGCATACCTTGTTCATCAACTCTGACTGATGATGTACTCTCAATTTCAGATGTGGTGGATGGTGTCCAACCATACTCACTTGTGGTAGATGGTGTCCCTCCATATTCACTTGTGCTTAATGGTGTCCCTTCATATTCACTTGCAGTAGAGGGTGTGTCTCTAACTATGGTATCTACATCTCCCCTAGCATGACTCTTTCGCATTTACACCCTTTGTGCTGCCAATTTCTTTTCTCTTTTTGATGGTTGAGGTTCCTCTACAACTGGATTGTTTTCATCAATCATTCCCAATTTTTGCTTTTCACGATATTACCTCATCCATTTTTTATCTTTATCTCTTAAGGCTTGGAGCTGATCATCTGTTAGTTTTTTTCCTTTTAACAATTTGTTTCTTTGGCATGATGAATAATTTTACCTATGCAAAAAGTGCTAAGTTGTCAAATTAACTAATTGAAAGATTTGGAAGCATAACTCAATGAAAGCTTTGGAAGCGTACCCAAAGAAAGTCCATTGACAATGTAAGGTTGTAACATGACAAATTGGTGCAGAAGTGCCTAGGTCATGAAATTCCTTCAAAAGGATAATTTGTTCAATTTGTAATGTTCAAGTAAATATGATGAGTGAAGGTCATGAAATGATGAATTTCAATGTATTTGCACCATGAAATAGTTCATTGGGTGATATTATTGAAAAGTTGCTTTTTATAACAAAATTTATCAATTATTGTAAAAATATAAAATTGCACAAAAGCAAGAAGGTGAAGAGTATTTTTTGTGGAATGGCAAGGAAGGGTTGATGAAGATGAAGAGGCAGTAATTTCAAATAATTTATACACCTTTAAAAAGCATTGTAAGCTTGAGAAACACAAATCTTGTATCCCAAAAATCCATAAAAATCAATAAAAAAACCTTTGCTCAGTTATTTTGGAAAGCTTTTGTATTCTTGTTTTTAGGTTGCATAGTGATTCAAGCATTCTAAGATTTGATTCTTGTCAGGGAAAGAGACTTCTTTCATTCTTCAAAGTTGTAGGAATTGTAATTCAAATAATCAAGAATTTGAACTTAGTTTTCTAAGTCTCGGTCTATGGTTTCCTTAGAATTGTTTTGAGAGTCTAAAAAGTGATTCTTAGCCATTCCACTGATGTATGGCTAGTAGGTCGGTGGAATGGATCATATTTAGTGTCTTTTCAATGTGAAGATTTGTGTGGCAGGGGTAAATAGAAATAAGAAGTCGAGATACTGTTGCATGAACAAAATTCTGAATTTTATCATTCGAAAAAATGGTGTTTTCAAGTAGGGTTTGAGAAAAAAACATGTAGAGGAGCTTGGAAATGATTTCAAAATAATTTGTAGACATAATGAAGCATGTTTCAATTGTTGGGAAGAGTAGTAGAGGTTTTACAAACGTTTCATTAAAGAAACCCTCATGGTTGGTGTGTTTTCACCATATAATCAAGTGTTTATTGATTTTGTGTATTGATGGGCATCTCCCATCTTGAAACTTGTTTATTTGTGAGTTTCTACACATGGCCTAAGAATTTTTGCAAGTTTGGTGGATTAGTGAGTAGTTCTATGATGACTTTATTTGATAAAATGACCTATTTAAGGGCTTTTACCAGTAGACATCATACTAGCTCTACTCTATTTTGTGAAATAAGTATATAAAATTTTATAGTATGTTGAAAAGGATCAAAATAGGCCTAAGAATCTATATTGGGATTGTGTAAATTCTTTATGATAGAAAATGAATCACCCAATTAGATGGAATGTTGGCCTATTAGAGATATTTGGCATTGTTTGCTAAAAACAAAGAATATGTAGAAACAACGAAAGGAATGTTGTTAAGTGCTTGGGAACAGTCTCATTTGTGATGCCACAATTGTGTCTATGCTTGGTAATGTTTTGAAGGTATATTGTGAAATATTTGATGATTTTGGGATATGTTTCCAATATATGGCAATGGTGTCTTGAATGTGAAGTAGTCAGAGTGTGTCTATACTGAAATATTGGAATATTACAATCAAAACATGATGAAATTGGTATCTTAAAGGTTTGGTGACAGTGTTAAACTAATGCTGCTTGTTGTTGTTACAAATGGTGTTTAAGTGAAGATAGGATGATGGATGTGTTGATTTGAGTAAAGATATCTTAAATGGTTGGGATGATGTTTGATTGCAGGTCTAAGGAATAGAGGTGTTTGATTTTTTTTTCCTCGAAGGGGTAAGTTGAGTTGATGAGTGATTTTTGTATTGTTTATGGCAAGATCAAAGTTGAAAGTTGATTCTGAAAATGATTTTCTATATGGAGATGGTGAATTGGCTACTGATAGCCTTATAACTTGAAATGAAATAAATGGATTTTGGTTGAATGAAAATTAGTTTTGGATGAATTTGATAAAGTTTGTATAAATTGATCTTCTCCTAATTTGATTTGGGAAGGAAGTTCCCTAAAGAAATGATGTTGTTGAGTGGCTTGGCAATCTGATATTGCATCACAAACAAAAAATTTGATCAACATGGAATAATCAAAACAACAAAAATGAAAGCAATCCATAATAGAATGAAAGAAAATGTATAAATATTTCACATACCTAAAAAAACAAAGTTTCAAATGGAGGAGTTCTACCCAATTATGCAGCCTTTGCTTCTTCCTTCCTCAAACTCCTCAAAAATTTGACTTCTTCAAAAGCTTTTTCCCCTCCAAATTTCAATTGTATATGAATTATCACTGTAATTCAAACTTGAATTAATATTATATGCCTCTCAATGTGAAAACTCTTCTATTTCATGCAAAGGTGATGGAAAGAACATTCAAATGGTGGTGGAATCTCAAAATCATGCATGCACACTTCACTCAATCACCAAAAATCTACTTTTTGTTGGAGCACGCACAAAACTAGGAGAATATGTAGAATGTGGGTTAACATCACAGGTATATTGTGATTTTTTACCATTTTTAGTGCAATAAAAAATGTGCTTGCATTATTTAATCCTAAACGGACATATCTCTACTAGTTAATAACGCGCTCGCATTATGATAAATTTGGTTTTTTTAAGCTTTAGATGGTACATTTATAGGGTAGAGGATTAAG